>JBAMBR010003362.1:0-122820 GCA_037044475.1 Zaprionus obscuricornis | reverse complement strand
TTGGTTTATTATTTTAACTTTTATTATTATTATTATTATTATTTTTTTTTTTGGTTTTTTGTTTATTTTTTTGTGAAACCTTTTTATGAAATATTCTGTTAGAAAAAAATATGAGGTTTTTTGTTGTTGTTCATTTATTAAGTTATTTGTGTATTTTCTCGTTTTTCAGATAACTACAAAAAAGGTTCACAACCGCAATATATTACCAGCCAGTTCTATTGGTTTATATTTTAAAAGCACTATTAAATTTTGAATTAGAAAAAGTCTGAAGCTGACGCTGAAGCTGAAGCTGGAGCTAAATTTGACTGACTGAAACTGACACAAAGCCCAGGCACAACTGACTAACGCAAGCGACGCGTCTTTACTAAGACTCAATCCTGCAGGAGTATGGCCCAACAACGGCAATGGCTGCGGCAGTGGCAGAGACAGAGACAGCGGCAGCGACTGCAACAGAGTTAGCAGCTGAGACAGCAAAGCAAACGGCAGAAAACAGTGCGATAGCCGGCAGTCAACAACCAGCAACGAAAAAGGAGCCCCAGAAATTGAGTGTGTGAGGTGAAGCACAGAGAGCAAAATACACAGCTAGCAACTGAGAGAGAGAGCAGATTTTGTTTCATTTTGTGAGTTGCACAGTGTGACACATTGTTTAAAGCTAGAAGCAATATCAAATTAATTAGAAAATAAGACTGGGAACTACATTCATATATTATTTTATAAATACGAAAAATATTAGTTATATGAAAAGCTTATGTACAAATATTGCTTATGTATATGTAAATAATATTTTTATTTTTTCATTATAGAATGAAAATATATTGGAATTTAATTTTATAAATGCAAATTCTAAATGTAAATAGAGTAATAGAGAATCCCATAATTATTAAATTTAATCATTAAGTGAATTAAAAAAGTGCCTCTCGAAAAAATATTACTGATTTTTCTAGAGGACATATTAGTATATATTATTTAAAAGAAAATGTAGGTTACCGTAGTAGTTATAAGCAATAAGGTATAGATTATAGAAAATCATACAATATATGGCAATTGCTAAGAATAATCTATTTTTATGCACTCATAAAATAATTTTATCCAGAAGCATACACGGCACAAAAGACATCATGGTGACTCCCTAAAGTATACTATATTTTTAGTTTGTATAATAGTATAATAATCAGTGGCCGGCTGTGTTGGTCGAGTGGGTAAACATGTATCCCCTAATCAACACAGTCGTGGGTTCGATTCCCACTCAGGTCTGGAAATGTCATACGAAAAAGAAAGATTTTTCGTCATTTACTTATCTCCTCGCATGAATACACGAGGTTAGGTTACTAATATTATATAGCGTAAACACTGTGTTGTTAAGATACTAATATTGAATGTATGGGTTCAGCACTTAATAAATAAATATTTAATAAATATTTAAAATAATAATCAGTAAAATAATATGTAATATTTATGAAATATAAAATGCTGTGGTCTTTATTTAGCCATTATTTTATAGAATTGGCCCTAATCTAAGATGTGCTTAAAACAAAAACTTTACAATATTTGTAAATATGTCCAACTAAATTCAAAGAACATACATTTAACAAAGAATAACATATCCTTGATAACAGTTCAGTGCATATCTGAACAAATCGAAAACTTACAAATTTGTTATACATCGAATAAAAATATAATTTGTGAATGAAAATCTTATAAAAGTCAAAGAAAATTTGTCTCGACCGTTGTATTATTTGACTCTGTGTTACAAAACTTTTTGTGGTCTTCATATACATGGAGAGCCACTGTGGCCGTGCACTGGGTTGACCTAAGAGAGCAAAAACCAAGGGCAGAGAGAGAATGAGAGAGAGAGAGAAAAAGAACAGACTGTCAACCAGAGAGTAATGACGACTTCATCAGCTGTTATCTGCTGTTCTTGTTGTTGTTTCTGCACAGTTTTTCGCAAATAAACAAAGCGACTACACACTTATACACACTCGCATACACAAACAGGCACACATATGAAAATATACGAAATTACACATACATGCGCAAAACGGAACCAACGGAACAACGTCACAAAAGCAGGGCCAAAAAAGGAAGAATCGCTGTAAAGTTGCCAAGGCAATAGCATCATAATCCTTCAGGATGTCTGCCCACACCAATGTTAACACACGCACACACACACACACATCAACGCAGAACAGACAAATATACATTTGCTATAGGTTTGGATGTAGCCAGCCGTAAATAGCTAACAGAGAAGAAAGCAAAACAAAAGCCAAATAAAAAATGTACCCATAAAAATATCAATGAAAAGTTTTTCTTGCTATCTTTACTTATTTTGTTAGCTCCAGGCAAAATTCATATAACTGTTTTATGTATACTCTAAAAAGTGAATGTGTAAAGAGTATTGAATGGTTATGATATGCAAACAAGCGACAAATAAGGTTTGATTAAGACTTCAGCTGTAAAACAAAAAAAACAATTTCAAATACACACAAGTATTGATGTACTAAGTACAAAGAGTATTTCGATATTTTGATATTCACCCAACTTTGACCAGTTTTATTAATATATCAAATATCTACTATTTTGCAAAAATATTGTGCGAATACAATTGAATACCCTTGCAAGGTTATATTATTTTTGAACAGAATCGGATAACGCTCAAAAGCTAATGTAACAGATACGATATGTATATAACTAAGATATATATAATATATATATACAGATCAAAGATCAGAATCAGCACCATATCGATTACAAATACCCATATCTGTTATCAATCAATCAGTTTTAAAACTAATTATATGAACCTTGAATAAGATACTTCTATATAACACAAATATATTTACGTAAATATATATATATATATATATATATATTTATAGATATATATATATAGCTGAAAATACTCTTTTTCATAACATGATCATTTTAAATTGATTGTAAGTAAAATAAATTTTTGATCCAAATCGCATTACTATATTATATAGCCGCTTGCAAGTGTATCCAAACTTCTTACTGCCGATGATAACTTTCTTTTCTGTCTTTTTTTTTAATAGTGTGTGTTTGGGAGTTTATTTTGTCAGATATTTACATGTTTCTATGTGTGTGTGTGTGTTAACAACTCGATTTACATACATTTATACACACAGACAAATATACACATGCGCGTATGTGCTAGTGTGCTAGTGCTAGGCCCACTACTATGGAACGTAATGTACGACGGCATATTGGGCCTAAACACCTCCGAACAGCGTAATAGTCGGTTTCGCCGATGATGTCGCCATAGTAGTGGTCGGAAATGAGCTGCGCCAAGCAGAGGGAAAAACTAATGAGGCAGTACGGAGGCAGTACTTATCAGCAGCAGGAAAAAGATGGAGCGAGCCCATATAACCGTGGGCTCCAGGATGATCGTATCGGGCCCCGCTATCTTGGGGTCATGCTAGACTACCGACTAAACTTCCGCTGCCACCTCGAACGAGCTGGCAAAAAGGCTGGTACAGTTACGAGCGCGCTGTCTAGGTTAATGGCCAACACCAAGGGTCCGAAGCAGCACAGCAGACATCTGATCTGCAATGTAGTACGCTCATCCCTCCTCTACGCAGCATCAGTATGGGTACCAGCGATGTCGATACCGACATATAGTCGAAGCTGCAGGGCTGCATATAGGCGATGCGCCTTAAAGACGATCTGCGCATTCCGAACAGTGTCGGATGAAGCGGCCCTAGTGCTGGCAGGGATGCTGAACAGGAACAGCTGAGGGCAAAAATTGGGAGATTCTTCACAGTCACTGACTGTACTGATATCTTATTAAGCTCTGAAACTAATTGGAGTGCAGTATGCACCTTTGCAGCAGACATCGGTAAATCCTTGTGTCACGCTGTGGCTAGTGGCGGTTTTCATACCATCTACCCCTCGCTAAGTAATACCTAGCGGTAGGACCACGGGAAGGTAGCGGAGAGTATGGGGGTTTATTACTGGGTGGAAGTCCTAGACTTCGGCTTTTAATGCTTTCTCCCCCTATACAAAAAAAAAATTAAATTGGTCTACTCCTTTGCCTCTATCGCCTTAATACATTTGTTTTTATGCTCTGTCTCTCTATCCTTCTTTCACACACAAATAAAGCTCGAGTCAAAGTCAGGGACACAGAAATAAGAACACAGGGTGTCGTTGTCATAAGACCCCGTAAATGCCCGTCTAGTTTGGACTCCATCCAACAATCTTAAAGATTTAACATCATATGTAAATGCAAAGTTTCTTTAAGTGAAATTCGACCTGACGAACGACACGTGTTACCTTCGTCTTGTGGCACACTTTCAGCCATAAGCTGGCGCAAGTCCAATCAAAAGTAACTGAGGCCCATCCTCACGCAACTATGCAAATGACTATGACATTAAAAATGTACCATACATAAAATAAATATATTTTTATTAATCCAAAGTAATGCTGTTTCAAATAAAAACTGCACACCTCCGGCATTCTGCACTCAAAAGTAAATATATATTTAACAAATTTAAACAGGTTTAATATAAAAATACAGCATCAGTGAAATTTGAGTAATTGCAACTCGAGTGAATTGAAAGTATGAAACAAATGCTTATTAACAAAATTAAATTTTAGAAATATCTCGAACATACAGTATACTCCTTCAGCGCTATATTCATTTTGTCCTAGACTTTGGAAAGCTTAGAAAAACACAAAGCAGTTCCAATAAAACACGTAGAGTAAGGGAGTTTCATTATTGGGTGTAAGTCTAAGATTTCGGTTATTAATGCTTTTTTCTCCATACCCAAAAGAATATATACATTCCTGATCCGCATCAAGAACCGAATCCGACTTTCCATCTCCCATTTTTAAGTGAGATCCAAGAGACACCCTTCATATTATGATTATGATATTTTCTTGTTTTCTGTTAACCTTTATCACTTCGATTTATATCTCCAAAAAACGTAAGCTTAGTGTAGTTGCATTTTGACACTCAACAATTGCAGAAGACAACTTGCAGGCGAGCACGCGAGGGATGCTCCACAAGTAAGTACCCTACTCTTCTTACACAAATTACGTTCAAGCAGCTTATAAAAGGTTTAAAAGCCATCCAATCTTCAACTTAACAGAATTCTATGCCTACAATTAGCCATCAGGGTCAATTGAATCTGATCCATTTTAAAACTAGGCTAAACTGAAACTTATTGTCTATCTTCTTTTGGAGATAATTCAATACAATTTCAAGAAAATATAAAAAATATCAAAATAATATAAATTCACTTAAACGCACAATACCCATAATAACAGCCAATATCGTAAGGAAGGGGTGTTTAACTATTTAGATTTTTCAGCTTTGGGGGAAAAAAACGTTGAAATCTAAAAAGCACCGTTTAAAAATTAATATTTTCACCCTTTATCATTAACAATTATTTTACCTTTAACATAAATAATATTTCTGTTTATGTTTATGTAAAAACAAAACACTTCGCAAGGCTCATGGATACGGACAAAGCCACAAAATTGTTGCTCTTGATTTTTTTTTTTTCAAAATCAATATACCCGTTTTTACGCACTTGAACTGTTTACAGGGTATTAAAAGAACAGCTGCCACATTTGTACCATTCACCCGCAAAGAAATTAGAAGTACAAAACGTTGCGCTGGTGATGTCAAAGCACATTTAAGACTTATGATAGCGACAGACACTTCCGTTGGACGCAAGAGATGCATCCCGCAGAAATTTCTAGACGCAGACAATGTTGGCATGTCTTCACTTTATTTTTCGCTCATGTTTTTGTTGTTTGTTTTCTTTTTTCGGGGGACACAGCCGTGACAAATGCGCTTACGACACATAAACCCTTTCTGAGGTTGATAAAGTGACAGACAACGAGTTTTCGCGTGAATTACATCTCTAGCCATAATTGGTAAAAAGATGGAGGGAAGTTTCATGTTTGCGCATCATTTTCCCGACCAAATGCAAAGTCATTATTTGGGCAAAAGATAAAAATACTCAAGAGTTTTGTTGTGTCTCTGATCCGAAAGTATTTTCGATTTTTGGGTATGCCTTTAAAGCGTCACAGTGCCAAGCATGACAAGTCAAATTACGTATACGCCGTGTTGATGGCCCAAAACAAAAAGCATGAACTTCTTTATATTTGTGTTTGAATGTGCGTATGTATGTGTGTGTGTCTCCTGGGACAGCTGCCAATTGGTTTTCGCGTCCCTTTTGTGTCGGAAATTCAACGGTGCGCAAAAACTTTTAGGGAGTCTACACAAATTTACAGTTGAGCAAAAATTTCTTATAAAAATTTATGTTTAAAGTGCTGGATTTAGACATAGCTTTAGGCTTGGCGGAAAACAACTATTCTAAAGCCAACGCCCGACGCTCGACACCCAACTCCTGACGCCCGTTGCCCGTCACCTCATGCCTGAAGCCATTGAGTTTCCCCTCAATCCAAATAAAGAAGTTTAACTGTTAAAGTTGCAAAGTCCACATTAAATGCTCTTTTTGACTTTAACTAGTCAGAACTTTTGCGGTCTGTTCTCGACTTTAATTTTATATATAGTATGTACATATATTTCAATTTGATTCATTAGCGCAAAAAAAATATTTTCGCAAAATTCAACTATAAATATTATTAGGAACACCTTGGCAGACAGTCTCACGAACTAGACATTCATATTAGAAATTAACATGATAATTTGTGACACAAAAAGTCGCTCAGAATAATTGAATTAGCTCTGACATAATATATGAATCATTCTTGACTAGTTTGTGGACATTCTGTTAAGTGTAAATTTCATATATTAATCATACGCTATGTGGTGTCTAGCCAAAACACAGCGATTGTAAATGAAAATTAATGTTGAGTTTGTTAATAATAAAGTGATATACGAATGAATTTTTGCAAGGAGTTTTTTTTAGTAGGAATTTTTCAGCTCGCCAAGTTATTATATGTCATGTGCTGTTAATACCCAAAGACCTCCTTCATTATATAGTTAATCTCCAGGAGATTTCCTAAAAAACATTATTATCCAATTCCATGAATTTGAATAGTATTACTGTTGGAATATATATACTATAGGAATATTACTATTGCCCCAAAGACAGTCTTGCGTCATCGACATCGACAGATGAGCCGTTTTGCATATCTACTCTTCCTGTGCTAACGCTATCACATCTCATTATATATTGTTAGGTATCCCTTAAAAGTTAATTGGAAAACCTGTTTTTTTTTAATCTATCCGATAGTCATGTTGATTGGCTATACAAATATAGCTAGGGTAAAATAGGTAAAATCGATGGCAACTTCCACGTCAAATTGTAACAAAAACTTGTTAACTGTTTAAACATTTGAAATTCGCACTAATTGTAAGTTCTAAATGTTCTAAAATTGCTAATTAGGTCATTAATTAAATATTTAGAAGAAAATATTAAATATTAAGAATTATACATTTTATTATATTTACTTATATTGTAATTTAAAAAACAAAAATCGCCTCGCCTTGGCAAAAATCAAAAATAAACTTCATCTGCCTGCAACTAATACAAGCTTTGCAATACTTTGCAAAAATGAAGTCTCTAACTCTTGAAGTCTCCGAGATCTGTGTGTTCATACGGACAGACGGACATGGTCCAATCAACTCGGCTATTGATCCTGAGTCAGAATATATATACTTTATGGGGTCGGCCACGCCTCCTTATGTGTGTTACATTTGCTGCTGTCATAAATTCAATATACCCTTGATACCCAATGGGCACCGAGTTTAAAAACAGGAAAATCCTGAAAATAAAAATCCTGGCGAATAAAGTAGGGATTCCATTGATGTGAATGAGTTTATGACAAACAAGCAATATTAGTGTATTCACTTTGCCTTATATGGCATTGACATTGGCTGCTCCCTTGTGTGTTCTGTTTGTAATTTTCAAGCTATTACTTAATTTGGAGAGTATACACACACATATACTATAAGAATATGAACACTTGCCACAAACATGCTCATACAACTCACACGTGTCTCAGGCTAATCTCAACGGTGTAATTGTTAATTATAAAACGCGCTTGGGTCACGATTGGCCTCGAAATCCCTTTACTCGCCCTGAAGCACGAATCATAATTAACAGAATGTGGATGTGGTGAATAACAACATGAATTTCAGATCACAATTCCAACTATATTTACTAGGTTGTCGTTTGTCTTATTGAATTAGCTGAACTTGCTCTACTTTTTTATTGATATTGTAACATTCCTTGGAAAATAATTTTATGACACAAATATTATGTTTTTCTGATACATTTTTAATGCTCACTCTATGTGCACTGGTAGAGGGTTGGGAATTCGTAAGGAAAAAGTCTAAAAGAGCTATGTCATTGTAACAAGTAACAAGGCCAATTTAATATCATATATTCTGTGATTGAATTGTAACATAAATATAAAAATAAAATCAAAAATACAAAAATGCGAAGAAAATTCAATATACTCGTACTGTAGAAACAGAATATAGAGCAAAGTTAGACAAGCTTCAATAGTAAAAAGCAATATCACCTATTTTAAATAATAGATATATATATATATATATATATATATGATCTACAAATATAGTATACGAGTATATATATGTATATAATATAGACCACATATATAACACTTTTCTAGGTCTACAAAGCCTTCTTCGCAAAAAATTGTATTAAGATTATCGGTATAACGAAAGTAAAATTCTTTTCATGATTATAATATTCTTAAAAATTGTTCTCCTTGCCATTGACTATAATATTGACATATAAAATATTTCTCAAAGTGTAGAGGATGACAATGAAAATAAATACATACATGATGTTAACTTTTGTCTCTCCAAAATTTCGATATTATTGGGTTAATTTAGATGACATTTCATACTCACCATACAAAATGTGCACAAAATCTTGTCAACCTTGACAATTGTTGAGAAACAACATCAATCACTTGTCCATTTAACACACACAGAGAAATACATACATACAATAAATAATACATTCGCATACACACATACATACGTATATATAAGTTACGATTAGAAGCAAAGAATTCATCAATCAAGTCGCAGGCTAAAGAAACTAGACAGAACTGCTCAGACATAAATTATGGAGCTGCCCCCATAGATGCCTATACGTAAACTGTGACAGAGCAAAGATTCATCTGTGATAAACAGTTACATGCAGTATGTTGAGAGAGTGCTAAAGTGCCACACATGTCAGCCAAATTGAAAATTTTCATTTAAATGCAGGCGATGCTCAAACTGATAAATAAAGAATTTACATTGTCGTGCAGTTGCAGCTTGCGATAAGAATTTAAGGCATTGGGCTGCAAAGTTGCTTTGCTGCTTTGCTGCTTCCTTAAGATTGATGTTTGAGTGAGTGAGTGGGAGAAGCGATTTCACAATATACATATATCGCTCTCGCTCTCCCTCTCACACTCATATTAAGTGATGCGTTTTTTCCAATGCGTTCACTTTAAATGTGCCACAGTGACAGTGAAACGATATGAGAGTACAAGCGCAATGCGAGACAACAGTTTTAAAATTGCTTAATTCATTAAATCCGTTCAGAGAGCATGCTTGCGCGGACACTTGCTTGTATTTTTACAAGCAATAACAGATCAAGTTCAATAACAGTTCGTTTTCGATATTTGTAAGGTTTTGGTAAATTTTTGTTGGATTTTGTGCATTTGTGCGCAAAGCTGAAAAAAGCTGACACAAAGGGTGTCAAAGCCTGTTCGTGTAGTGTATTTCGTGCGCCTAAATGTACACTGTTGTCAGGAAACATGAGCTTGAAAGTAGTACATTAACTTAGCGTTCCACAGGCAAATGACACACCCACACACACATATATATGCATATTCAGATACGTAATGCAAATAGTTCGTGCGGCTGTCTGTGGCGTGTGTTGCTCATACATGTAACTCTTTTCAATCAAACATGCGAGTGCATTTCCCTAAATGGGCGTGTCTGAACATTCAGTCACCACAAACGAGACGAGTAATTGAACTGCCCAACTACAAGTGTGTTTACATACATATGTATGCCTCGTATGTCTCTCTCTCTCTCTCTCTCTCTCTCTCTCTCTCTCTCTCTCTCTCTCTCTCTCCCTCTCTCTCCCTCTCGCTTTGTGTACGACTCTTAAATATGATTTTAAAGTCAACATTGAACACTTTTGACATATGAATTGGCAGTTTTGGTTACGGTTTATCAGCCGCGCTTGCCGTTTCCACTTTTGTTTCTACTTTTCCAGCTTACATTCTGATTCTGTGCCGAAGTTAATGTCGATGTTGATGTCACTGTGACGCTATCGCTGTTCCGGATTCGTGTGCTACTTAACGCTTCTGATATTGCTCATTTTGTGATATGACCACACGACAGACCATAAACACACTCACCTTCCCCTCTCGTTTTACATGCACTAACACAACTCTTATGGTCACTCCTCAAGTTTGAGCAGTGAAAATGGCAGAACTGTAGAAGAATGTGTGGCCGAAAATAGCTAGTTCTTACTGTATGCTAGCTGCACAACGATTGAACTTTGTCTTTATTTTGTCTTACTTTAAGTGACGATGAACTTCAAACACGTTCACTATAACTATAACACTATATCTATACACTATAACTCTCTCGTCCTGCAGATATAGAAATTGATGAAATTCATGATATTCATAATTTTGTTAAGAAATGTAACTCTGTGACTTCAAATCAAATTATCTAAATTTATAATGCGATTAAAGAACAACGATTATCATTTTAATAAAAAAGAAGTACATTTTTTACAATAAAAAATTCTTTAAAGAAAATTACATTTAGAATTCGTCATCCGTAAAAAACTGACTTTGCTTATTGGCCGTTTGATGGGCTAGCAGGGATCTGTAGAGGGAAGGAGATGACAAGACGTGTGGGAATAGACAGTAACAGCTTGGATGAGTGCGTGTGAGTGTTTTGACCAACTGACAGCGCTGGCCCAAACGACTGATGAAAACGAAACGATAATTTAATTTCTTGTATTTGTTGTTGTTGTTGCTGCTGCTTCTACTGTTGCTCGAATCGTTTCGTTAGTGGCAGCAAACTGTGTTTAAGCATGCAAATTTTCATTTAATGGAAAAGCTTTTTGACGGCACGAAATGTGATATGAATGTGATACGGCTGGGAATGGTGATGGAAATGTCCAAAAACATTTCTACCTGCAGAGCGAAGAGCGGGCTAAGTAGAAAAGGCAGAAACTGAATTCTGCTTAAATTGACTTATTCATACATGGTTAATTTATATTCATTTATATATATATATTCCGAATTTTTAAACACCACTTATATATAATATATGCCATATCTTCAATACTTTTCTATGCGAACTACTAGTCCCGGCATAATGAAAACTTCAATGATCCAGTTGTCCCTTTTTACATGCTGATCATTCGCTACACACACAGCAATCATTCTTTCGTCCCTCTCTCTCTCTCTCTCTCTCTCTCTCTATACGCAAATCAATTTGCAACAGAATTGCACACCAACAAAAAATAAAAATTACAATCTCTCCCTCTCTCTCTCTTTCTCACTGTATGACAAACGGACAAATGTACATTCCACAGCATTTGTTCGCTAACACAAACATTTACATACAGTGACGAAATAGTTATTTATTTCATCATATTTTACTATATATTTGCTTAAATACATTATATACATATATATTGAATCACTATTAATAACATAATATTAACATCTAACCTTCCAAAAGTGTGTAAGCTTAACAGTCTACGTCTAATTTCAGGGATATTGTCTGAAAAGTCCAGGCCACTGCCCAACGTGTTGTATGTCCTTGGTAGAACTCTGTGGTGGATACATTGCTAATCTGTCGCTCCTTGAGGTAGTTCAATATCTTGGGCACATTTGCCTTGACGCCAAGCATGCTGGTAAAGATTCTGCAATTATGTAAAATAATTTGTTCACCTTGAATTTAAATTTAATATAAATGAAGCACTTACAGTATGCGATTTTTATACAGTTCGCTCTCATTTATAATGCGCTTAACGAATTCTACTTCACCCCCAATGCAGGTCAATTCGTCGGCTGTGCCAGTGCGCACATTGTTGGGGGCCGGACGACGCTGAGGATTGCGTGTCTTGCCGCCAAAAGGATTCGCAGCATTCGAATCGAAGAATGGCGGATTACATAAGCAAAAGTGAAACTGTTCGTTTGTAAGCTGTGAATTTTCACTGTTTTCAAAGTAGCTGCTGAATATGCTCTGTTTATCCGGTTGTGCATAGACTTCTATCAGCGACTGTAGTTCATTACGTTCAACATTCTTGCGCGCATATTGAATGTTTTGTGACTTGGACTCGAGTGCCACCATATGCCATTGATTTTTCTTGGCAGCCAGCAGGGAGTATATGCACGAGGACCCGCAACCAATGTCCACTCCACTCACTGTTTTCAGCGTTAAGTGTTCCAACAAATCCTCCAGCCATAGAATGTAGTTCAAGCGCAATGCTAGAGTTGGCACCAAGCTGTCAGGCGCAAAATCCACATGTAACTCAAAGTATTCTAGCAACAACATTTTGGTCAGTTCCCGCAATGTGCGTTCATTCCGATAGTTTAGCGACACTTTTCCATTGAGTTCCTGCAATATTCTAATGAAATGAATATTTCCTTGGAAATTAATAGAAGAAAAAAACTTACAACGTACCAGTTCGCACACTTGGCGAAAGTCCTTGTACTTTATGGCCAACTTGGTAAAGTCGGGCGCAGTTTTGAGTACATTACGTGGATGCATTGACTGTTTAACCCTATTTTTTAACATTTTATTAAACAAAATAATGAAATGCAACACAAAAAGAATTAAAAAATAAATTTGTTAGAATTAGAGTGACCGTTCTAAGCGAACATATGGTGGCCATTCACAAAAATGCCTAATTACCTGAAAATACTAAACAGTGCATTGCTGTGGTCACATTGGAATTTGTGGCTCATAGCTGACAGAACTCTGTTAATTTAATTTTTGTAGCACTGTTGTAATAATATTTTCGTAAACAAGTCGCATTGTTAAGTGATTATCAAATTTAAATATAATGTCAGAAACAACATCAAAGGAAAGCGTAAAAACCGCAATGACTTACATTTGTGGCGGTAAGCAATTCCATTTGTGTAAATGTATATAAATGAAATGTACGCTTGCTGCAGTCGCACATGTTTTTTAGTTTCTATCCAAAACATGTTTTAATACTTTTTTATCATAAATAGAATGCCACCATGAGAATGAAATGCGTCCACGTGATCCAATACGTTGCCGTGAATGTGGCTACCGCATCATGTACAAAAAGCGAACCAAGCGTCGTAAGTCTTCCTTTACATGTGGCTGGCAGAGCTGTCTGCAGTTATTCTCAAACTGTATGCGGTTAATACATTTCAATTTTTTTTGTTTCAGTTGTCGTTTTTGATGCACGATAAACAGTTGCTTGGACCGGAAGAATAATAGAAATTATTTTTTAGATTGTAACTGAAGAAAATATTTTTAAATATAAGAAGCTTGTAAACTTGTACAAATGCTGCTGTTCTCTTTTCGATTATAAGCATATCAATGCATTTCAAACTTTTTAGCGGCATTTCAATACGTTCCCTTTCTTTAATGTAAGTTCGTTAAACTGCAGTTACAGCTTGAAATGATGACTATTTCCATTTGATTAGTGTAATTAATGTTAGTTTAACCATGTGACAATCTATCTAAAACACAAATATTCTTCAGAAAATTCAAGTTCAATCTCTTAAAACTATGCTGTATGCTATACTCTTTTTGCACATACTGAAGCTTTTATTTGGAATGACATTAAGCGGTGTGCCGGAACCACAGATGCCGCATCATCATTGAGCTTAAATTTGATTTGTAACTGTTTGATTGCTGCTAGAAAAAGAAGTTGAAATGGAAAAACGATTTTGGTTTTTATATTTTAAACTAATTTACTTTTATTTGAATGTTTTCGGAAATATAATTGTAAACTTAAAACACTTATATTTGTTTTTGTATTTTTATGTTACTCATTTATAATTATTTGTTGCAACTTGTGCTTAAATAATATGTAAAGTAATTTGTTCTTTTTGTTTTCTTTTTTTTTTTGTCATAAATGTCTTTTTTCGTCTCAAAAATTTTGTCTAAATGGCTTTTGTCATCCAAAAATTTACTTAAGAACTTTTTCGCTTGTTTTTTTTTTTTTTTTTGTTAGTTTTTTTTGCATGTTTTCAAGTTTGTTTTAGTTTTCATTTGGTGTAATAAATTTCTATATAATTTTAATTTTTACCACATTTAGCGAAAAAAACATATACTTGTAACTTCCCCGACACTTTTCAGTCAAATATTTTTCATGTTGTTCAGTGTGTGGTAACAAGTTATTATATATTATTATGTGTATTTAATTGTATATGTATGTATGTATGTGTGTGTGTGTGTGTGTATTATGTTATTTGAGTATTTCTTATTCATTTTCTCCCATTTTATTCACGTGTTTCATTAGTTTAATTGTTAAAATTAATAAAATTTTATTATATGACAAGTTGGATGTGTGGGCATTTGTGGGCGTGGCTAAACTAAAACTATAACTAAGGAGCATAATACACACAAATACAAGTGCAATATTCGAGTGTTTTAAAGCTTAATACAAATCTAATATTAATAAAAATAAGGCAAAAATGTTGATTTGAGGTTCATTTGCTTTCATTTTGTATATAAATTATATATATGTGTGTATGTGTATATGTATGTATGTATTTTGTAAAATAACACAACTTAAGTAACTAGAAAATTACAATCAGATGGCAAAAAATACTCACATTAAGTAACTAAATAAAAACTAATAATAATAATAAAATGAAGTTGTATAATGGCAAATTAAAGCTATTTCACTTCACAAATGATATTTGCAACGAAAGACTTGAGTTATTATCTCATATCTGTTCATTTTTCTTGATTTTCATTGATTTTGTTTTGTTTTTTTTTCCCCCTTTTATAAATATTAAAAATACAATTTTGTTCGTCTTTTTTTTTTTTGTTAATGTTAGAGTGCAGTTAAGAGTGAAGATTTCTCTCTTTTTCTGAGTGTCGGAGTATGTTTGTATGTGTATCTCAATTATATAGTAATAATTAATATTAAAATGAAATTAATATTAAAATGAAATAAGGCGCAGCAACTTGCTATAACATTTTGTTTTTGCTTTCGTTATTTAATTTTTTTTTTTTTTTTTTTTTGAAAAGAAATCATATTTCAGGTACATCACAACTTAAAATTTAACAAATAAATGCAATTTCTTAAGATTTTTCTTTTGTTCAACGTTAAATATCTAATGCAATGTTTATGGCAAGCAAATTTAAGTGAGAAAATGTTTCTTCTCTGAAGAGAGAGAGAGAGAGAAAGAACACTTTTCTGTGAATGCATGTTCTATGTGAATGCGAATGTGAGTGTTGTGTGTGTGTCTGTGTTTACGTGTGTTTTTTCTTGTTATTTGAATATAGTTTGACATGCTTAAGTCGTTGATGCACCCTCAAACTGTAACGACGCTCAAACTGTGCATTGCACTGCCTGCAATCATAAGAGATTACGTTCAACGACTGATGCTTCCAGTAGCGATGTACGGCCAGCGAGCCTAGTGTATGATAGTTAAAAGTTACACCCCCGCCGCCACTGCATCGACTATTAGCAGAGCACTTGGCGCAGCAGAGTTTTTGCTGCCCTAACCGATTGAGATGCTTGTCGCGCAGCAAGGCAACGACAACTTCGGGAGCAAGTCGTATTTTCTTCGGTTGAGCCTGCTTGCGGGAACTGCGTCCTGTCTCTGTTTCAGACTTTTTGCTAAAGTCAAGCGGCGCTGTCAAGTATTCTTGCTTGCTGGCTGCATCAGCAAGCAGCGGCAACAGCGTTGCCAGATGGTTAAGTGATTTGCGTGAATTAATTGCAGTGCTGCTACTGTAACCGTTATTACTGACTGCGGCAGCGACGTTTACAGATGCTGCTGATGTAGATGTTGCTTTCTTAGGACTTCTACGCGGCGTTGCCAGATCCAGCTGACGTTTAAGCAGCGATTGCGTCTGCAATGGCATTGCATTTATCATTGCAGGTGACTTCACAGTTACTGGCGCAATATTTCTGCTGTTAACGTTCAACACTTTTGGAGTTATGGTAAGCGTTATATCTTCCTTATTGCGCAGATATTCAATATATTCCTCTGTCTCGCTGAGCAGACGTCGACGCTTGCTAGGTGATGATTGGTCTTCACTCTGCTGCTGCTGCTGCAGATCACGTACTCTGTCTCTCTCGGCCTCTTGACCTGTTGTCGTCGCTGTTGGCAGCGCAGCGGCAGCTGCTGCCAACATTAGCGGCGTTTCAGCAGCATAATATTTATTTATAATATCTTTAACATAATTCTGAAATTGTGTTCCAATGCGATTGAGATTCTGATATTCCATTTGTGTGAGATAAGTTGTTGCTGTATTATTATTATTATTATTATTGTTGCTGTTTGGTGTTACTGTTGCAGCCGCTGCGGCCGCCGCAGCAGCAACGGTAACGGCGGCTGCAGCTGCTGCCGTTGTAGATTCACTGCTGCTTCTAGTGTTGTTCTCTTTATCATCCTGGCGATGATGAACGGCATTTCTATAACATTTCTCTTTGTAGTAACTGTTGTTGTTGTTATTATTATTATTATTATTATTATTATTATTATTTAGTTTATATGCGGGAGACGATTTAATAAGCTGCACTCGCTGCTGTTGCTGCTGTAGCTGTAGCTGATTCTCTTGATCTTCATCGAATTCGGTTTTAAGCTTTCGCTTGCTGGCAAGCAATTCGATGGCCGTCTGTTCGTAAGCTGCTGCTTCCATAAATGCCGTTGCCATCAAAGCTCTGCTGCTGCTATTGCTATTGCTGTTACTCTGCTGCTGCTGTTGTTGTTGTTGTTGTTCTCTGTGCTCGCTGTCTACGCTTTTGCCATGACGCGTCAATTTCATTGGCGATGTTGTGCTCGACATGTTATATTCATCGCCCGAGTACGATGATGATGAGGCCGACGACGGTGTATTCTCATCATCCTCGCCCGTCGAATGTTGTCGAGTGCGCATAATGCCAAACTTTTGACGTTGCTGTTGTGCAACGTTGTTGTTGTTGTTGCTTATGTTACTGTTGTTGCCGCCATTACTGTTGTTGCTGTTGCTGTTGCCTGTTGCATGTTGCATGCTGCTCAAGCTATGCAGTAGCACTGCAGCTTCACGTGTCGTCCATTGCGAAGGCAGTTTATTATTGAACAAGAGTTGATGATTTGCTGGTATTTTCAACTCGTGCACGCCTCCCGCTTTATGAAAATCCTGAGCGACCGAAGCTGTATTGCGACTGATGGCGTCCATTTTCAGCAGACTGCAAGCGTGAGAGAGAGATATTTGTAAATTGAATGTTTATGTTTTTTAAATTTTGACAAATTTTTAATTCAATTCAATAATTTAATAAAGAAAAATATATAATATTTATTATTATTTTTAAAATGATTGAAAAAAATATTCACAACTGATAAGCATAGATAAAAATAGCAAAAAACGAAAAGAACAGAACAAAAGAATAAAATAGCAAAATAAAACAACAATTCGAAGCTCATTGAAAAAATAAAGCTGATTGAACTAATCGAAGTTCATTGCACTATTCAGAGATCATTGTGCAAGTCAAAGCTCATGGCACAGTTCAAAATCTCCTCCAGCTCATTGTCAAAGCTCAAAAGAGATAGAAAACTGTCAAAATGAAAATAATAAAGAAAAAAAAAAAACAAAGAAATACGCAAAAGCATAAGAATAATTAGAAGCATAAAGAGAGTTTTCTCTCATTGTCAGTATTGGTAAAATACCGCGCATAGTCCTCCGGATCGCTGCCCTCGGCTTCGAGATATTGAAATAAACGCTCCGAGCCGCGTTTCTGTGTTGCAGCATTTGGCAAGCTGCCCGTGAGCAGATCATGTGGCGGTATCAATGATCCATTGGCACTGAGACGCCAACCCACCATCGATGTGGGATTCACAATGATCTCCTGCAAGGGTCCGCCAGTGATATTATTGCTGTTGCTGTTGCCACCACCACCACCAGCACCACCGCTGCCGCTGCCACCAGTAACGCCCTCATTTGTTGTTGTGGTGTAGATAGTAATGGCACCACTGCCGCTCACATTGCCCACCGTTTGGCCACCTCCGCTTGATGAGCTGCAGTTGGTAATGTTGTGGTTGTTGGAGCAAAGAACGCATTGCGCAAGAATAAGATCAAGGATAATAACTAAAGTTAGCAACACTATGCGCGAGATTGAGAGAGTGATGGGATTAAAGGGGGACTAACGGGTGGCGGGGAAGGGGTGGATTACGAGAAAACGGTCTATGAACGTTACCCAAAAGCGTTGCCGGTATTGTGGAATGTGTTTATTTGATTATTGGCCACCAACGTGTTGCCAATCGTTCGCAAGACATTCAAATTTTGGCTATGTGTTGCATTGTTATTGTTGCTGCCATTGTTGTTATTGCTGTTGCTGTTGTTGTTATTGCCACTGCTATTGCTGCCATTACTACGAGCTGGACGATTATCGTGCGGACTGAGAGAAATACAATAATATATTTTCAACGATTTGCCGAAGTTTCAAAATTTTATTATAACTGTCCAACTAGAGTTCCTAAATTTCCCTTTTTGTCATTAATATGCACAATTGCTGAACTTTCTTTTTGTTATTTATATTCACAATATTACCTTAAAATTCACTATAGAACCTATACCAGAGATTCAATTCCCTAGATCTAATATTTTTTGCATATTTCAAAAAAAAGATTTTTCATATAAACATTACATTTTTTTGACACGTTGTTCCTATTGCAGTTATATGATTTAGTTATCCGTCATAAACATAAATATTACAAGTTTTAGCCGGATAACTGAACAAACAAAACTTAAGAATTGTTCTTAGAAATATGGAACCTATACACATATGTTGTCTGATTTCAAACAAATTTTGATAAGGATATTTTCGTCAGTGCTAAACGTAAATTAAATTCTGTAATTAAACTAGATTAATAAATAGTAAACTGCATTTTCGAAGTTTGTACTTTGAGTTACATATTACTCTTGTTCTTGCATGAATGAGATCTATATACTATATCACTGTATATAGTTGACACCTAATCTTATCCTATGTTTATTTCCTATTATATTGAATCTTAATTTAGAATTGCATTAAGTGGTTAAAGCACTTGGAGTACTTACTGTACATCACTCATGTGAAGCTGGAACTCTTCCTGCGTATCCGCCAGATAGGAGCATTTGCTGCAAGCACGCTTATTATGCACCTTCAGCACATGTGTGGCCAAACGTTCTGAGCGTGCCGCCTTATAATCGCAGAGCAGGCAAACGAAGGGCTTTGTGTGTGTGTTGAGATGACGCTTTAGTCCCCACTTGTCAGCACCCGACCAAGGACAATAGCAGCAGGTGAATCGTTTCTCACGTTTAGGTTTCAGTAGACCAGAGCCAGCTGCGCTGCTGCCCGAGCCAGAACTGGAGCTAGCCACTGGCTGTTGGGCATTGTTCATCACAGATGCGACATGCAATGGCAGCACGGAACCATCATCAAGTTTCTCTTGCTTCAGCTGAGCCAGTGGCATATCGGCGGCCGATGCGACGGCTTCAATAGTTTCCACAATGCTCATGCTGGTCGAGGTGGGATGACGTTGTGCCTCGAGGAATGCATTATCAATATTAACGCCAGCCGCATTGATAGTGACATTGCCACGACCGCCAGCATGATGAGTGCCACCCGTAACACCAGATGCACCATTTCCAGCTGGCACATGGCGACGCGTTTTATTTATATCATATTGGAGTTCGCGATGCATGCGTAGAAAATGTTTCTTGACGTGATCGGCACGATTGAACTGCTTAAGGCAGGCATAGCACTGAAAGGGTTTCTCATCTTTGTGTATATTTTCGTGGCGTGTATAGAGATCTCGACGATCCGTTGAGTATGGACAATGTGTGCAGGCATAACGCTTCACTATATGCACACCATTGGCTGCTGCAGCGGCAGCGGTTGCTTGGGCTTGCGATGATTTCTTGCGACTGCCGCCAGATGAGCTGCTGCCTCCGCTGCTGCTGCTGCTATTCGTTGTGGTGGGCGCTGAGGTGGGTGTGGATTGGGCCAAATTCTGTGCGGCATTGGCCGATGTCGAGGGACTGGCATAGATCAGCTCAGTTCCATGATCTTGCCGATGTTTTCTATACCAAAAAAAAAATGAAATAAAATAAAAATATTTATTTCATATTTATAATAAAATTCTGCTTTAATTTTTTGCACAACATACTTGGACTTGGGCGTGCTCTGAAGCTGCTGCTGCTGTTGTTGTTGTTGTTGCTGCTGCTGCTGATTAACTTGTGCATAACTTTGTAGCTTTCCACCCGATGTCCACTGCACTAATTGTGGCTGCTGTTGCTGTTGTTGTTGTTGTTGGTCACCTGCGCCTCCATCTTGTGTCCAACGCTGCTGTTGCTCGCCGCTCTTTAGCAGTCCTGCTTGTCCAGCAGCAAATCCGTTCTGCATCAGCGCAGCTAGACCAAAAGCTGTGCTCAAATGATCCTCGGATTTAAAATTACCGACGGTGGCGACATTGGGTGCCGGCACCACTGTAGCGCCACCGTTGCCGTTGCCACTGGCGCTGACCACCACAGAGTTGTCTGTGTCTGTTTGTTGCTGTTGTTGTTGAATTACATTGGCTTGTGTCGTAGCCACGTTGTTGTTCCCGCCCGCAGCTCCACTTGCTTCGTATTCAATGCTGGGCGCTGCAGTGCGATCTATTTGTTGCTGTGAACGGAAAACAAAATATTTTCGATTTTTCATGAAACATCTGTGTATGTGTATGTAATGTGTGAAATTGTGAATGTATGAATCTATGTATGTAAGTATGTATTAACATGTGAATGTATGAATGTATGTATGTACGTATGAATGAATGTATGTTTGTACTAATGTATAAATGTATGTATGTATGAAAGCATGAATCTTAGTATATTGTATGATTGTATGTAAACTTCCTCCATCCACTCCCATTCATGAGAATAATGCTTACCAAATTCGTAAAGGAACGTTGCTCGCCTTCAGGCACCGCTGTTGGCCCACTGGTGGCCACTTGTGCCACCGGTGTGCCGAGCGTATGTAAACCGTTGCCGGTCTCCTCGCCGTACAGTTTACGTGTGATTTCCTTGAACATATCTTCATATGTTGCCTCAACATTTGAGGACTGTACGCTGCTGCTCACTGGATTGCCACCGGTCGCTGGGATTAGTGTTGCCATTGTTGCGACGTTTTGGCCTTGGATTGCAGGCGCGTTGCAATTAAGTTGACGCGTCGACTACTTTTCTTGCTGTTGCCTCGTCCACAGATGCACTTCAAAAACTGTAAGAGACGCGATAAGTAAAAAGAGAATGTATGAATTTGTGAAAGAAATAAAAAAGAGAGAGAGAGAGAGAGCAATGACTAAAATTGGAGCTAACGCTAGTCTCTCTGTCTAGTAAAGTCCAAGCTCAAGACGCACATTCACATCCGGCATACAAATTACCCAAAGCCCCAAAGGCCCCAATCGACGTCATTTCTGGGAACTGCCTGTTGACACACCAACACCAACAGCAACAGCAACAGCAACATCAGCAGTGGCACTTTAGTCTGTGCCACTGCCTGAAACCTGCCTGCCATTGCCTTGGGGGTAGAGGGTTAGGTTAATTCTGCTCTTGTGCTTGCTGCTGCTTTTACTGTTGCTGTTGCTGCTGCTGCTGACGATGCGCTTCGCGAATTGTACGCGTTTTCATTTTTTTATGATTTTTTTATTCATTGCTTTTTATGATAGGCGACAAAAGTATTGAAAATGTTTTTGTTATTCTTGTTTAATTGAGCAAATAATTAAAAATTATGATAAGTCAATTTTCTATACACTGATTTTAAATTAGTTGCTTTAACTTTATTAACTCGTTTGTCTATAATTTTTTTTTTTAAGCATATATTTTAATACTAAAACTCATATCTCCTGAGAGTTGAAGTTTTCGCATAAATTAATAAACGCTTCACACTTAATGGCAACAAAGCAAGAAATGTCAACATTATCATGCCGAAGTTTTAATACTCATTAAGTTTATAATAATATTATTATTATAATATTAATATTAATATTATTATTAATAATATATTTAAACGTTCAGATTGAAATTGATGAATGAACGGACGAAGATTTAATACTCTTTTAAATTGTAGACAAAGACTTTTCGCCACAATGAATTAATTTCAAATCGATAGTTTTATATTTCATAACGATAGTCATAGATTTAGAATATACTATATGCATATGTAGTTTATTTGGGAATGTGACTTTAACATTTTTCATGCGCTGTATGTTATAAGCTTTCTGTGAAAATCCATATAATCTTTGCCCAGAGCAATAACAACAATGACTTGGCGTAGCGTGGCCTGGTAAAAGTATAATGGCAAAAAATAAGGCGCATCTTTCAAGAAGTTAACGAACCAAAAATCTTCATTTATTTGGCGCTCGTCAACAAGTAGAAGACTCGCAAAGAGAATCCCAAAGCGCATCTCAGAAAAATACATGACAAATTGTTTGGCGCTTTAATTTTTATGTGGCGGCACACTTTTTTGTGGGTGGATAAATAATTGGTGATGTTGTTGTTGCTGTGGTTTTTGTTATTGGTGTATGGCCCACATGTTGCGCTTGCTGCGCCTCGTTTTTTTTTCTAGTGAGATGTTACGAAGAAGAAGAAGTGGAAGGTCTACACTTTTATCGCCACACAAAACTGATTGTTCCTGATGTTGTTGTTGCTATGGGCATGGGCACGTTTCTATGGCTCAGAGCCAACTGAGAGCCACCCACACTCTGACACCACACACCACACATACTCACAACTCTTACACCACACGTACAATGACCAAGCTGTATGCGAATCTGCTGCGCAGCCGAAAGAGGGAGTGTTGTATGTACATATGTATGTATATAGAGACGTATGCCTGTTATATGCGTATGTTTGTGTTTCTGCATGCGTGTGTGTGTTTGTGTCACCGGACGAAAGCATGTTTTCTTCTGTTGCTTTTCAGTTTATATTTCATGTTTCGTATTTGAGTTATTATTTTTATGTGTTTTTCACTTCTTCTCTTTATTCCTCTTTCCTTCTTCACTCCTTTCCTTTTTTTTTTTGCATATTTTATTTTATGCTTTGTATGCTTTTTACACTTTTTTATTTTTTTATCCACACATTTGCTTCATTGGGGGCGTTTTCGTCTTTTCCTACTTCTCCCTAGTCCGTGTTTGTTTTTTATTTACTTTGCTTTGCTTTTCGCCTTGTGCTGTTGGACTGATCCATAGACCCCTTTTCCCCCTCCAACCAATCTTTAGCCATTTTATTTAACATTTCGCTGATTCTCCTTGTGTGGTTTGCAAGCCAAGAGCAAAATTTGTTGTTGCTATTGTTGCTGCTCGTATTGTTTTTGAATTGACTTTGTCTCAGCTTAAAATCATTATAAGAAACTTCCACTTTAATGATATCTCGTACATTGCTCATCTATGTGTTTATTGTGTGTGAATGTCTATCACAGAAAGAGACATTGACACAGAGAGAGAGAGAGAGAGAGAGAGAGAGAGAGAGAGAGAGAGAGACTTGCTTGGGAATATATGTATAGTTACTATAGTTACTACAGTTACATACTATATACATATGTATCTATAGATGTACCGATATGTACATATGTATATAGAAAAGTATTGTATGATAAGCTAAGGTCCGCTAACGGGGTGTAGAGAATTCATTTCAACCGTTACTCAGCCTCTTGACATGGAAATGAATCACACAAAAATAAAAAAATAAAGTTTTAGCATCTTAATAAATTTACACTCTAATTCCAGGAAATATCTGTTTTGAAATTTCGCATCCATGGGACTCATCTTTAAATGAACTTAACTTTTTCTTAAAATCATTTGAAGAATGATTATTACATATTATTATTACATAGTATATTTAAATAAAGCAGTAAAAAGACATCACACAATTCTTTGATCAATACGACAGTGGGGCCAAAGTCTGTTTGGTCAGTTTCCAAAGTTCATACATATGTAATTTCGTTAAGCAAAGGGCCAACAAACGTATGGGGGTTAATTTTAGTGGGCGACTTATAAAGATAATCATACATATACACATACATACATACATATATAATATGTGCATACACATTGTACAATAACAACAGAGTGTCATGCGTTGCCAACAGCAGCAGGAGCAGCAGCAGCAGCACCAGTCATAGCAGATATAACACAAGATCAGCTCGTGTGGGTGCCCTGCTGGGGCCAAACACTACCACTGCCACCACCACTACCACCAGCAACAACAACATCCGCTTTGCTAATAGCAGACAGCGAAAAAAAAGAAAACAACAAAAATGAATGAAAAAGAAAAAAAAACCTAGAGACAGCAACGACAACGGCGTCAAACGGGCGCGTCACTGAGTGGGCTGAAAATGGGCGCAACAGCTACAGCGACAGACCCCAGTTTCGAAGCGAGGCGAAGCGACGCGACGCCGACGCCAGTAGCCAGCCGCAGCACAACGCAGAAATAACAACAAAATACAATTTTTTACAACAACTCGTAACACGCGCAACATCAAGAACAAATACAACGATCAGTCGACGTCTGTCTGGGTCTGCGGGTGTGTGAAAACCAACAGCGACATCAGCTTTGGCAGCCAGCAGCAAGCAGCAACACATATGACGACGCTGACGTCGCATTGACAACGCAATTCGGGGGAGTCACTGAGAGCGAATCAGCAAAAACGAGCGCAAGAGAGCGAAAGACCACAAACCGGTTGGAAGCTGAAAACAAAAAATGCCGGTTGGGAAGCTTTGCTAAGCGCACGTAAACTAATTATGAGAGATGGAATGAAACAGAGAGAGCGAGAGAGAGACTGTGTGAGTGTGTGTCTTGTAGGAAGAGTAACTCATTACTGTGCGCAGACTTGTGCTGCGCCCCATTGGGCACGTCTTCGATCAGTTGCGTTGGTTTTGCTCTTCGTTCAGCTGTCGTCAGTTGCCTTAAGTTACGTACGTTTTGCAGATGCCGGACAATTGACTGTTAACGGTAAACGCATTATTTGGTGGCTTCTTTTTCAAATATGGCTGTAATTGTTTCTGCTGTTTATGTTGTTTGTTTTTGTCATTGATAATATTTTTTCAGAATTACATTACATTGCGTGCGCTGCTACTGCGCTGTCCCTCAGTTATAATGTGTGTGTCTAATGTGCTAAATTGCTATGCTTGAATATTCACACACACACTCACACTATGTACAGGCAGCTTCCATGTAGCAGTATGTCGAAGTAGTTAAATACATACATACATGATAATTTAACACCCGTGGGCCGACCTGGCCCCGTTGTCAGCTCAGGGTGAGCCACAACATTACTTGCAGTTGTTGCTGTTGTGGTTGTTGTTCATGTTGTTGTTGTTGCGAACGGTGAGCGGTGAAAGGCCAAGAGACGCAACCAGACGAAACAACAAGAGTAGAAGAAGCAGCAGAGAACGAGAGAGAGAGTGAGAGAGACAATGGCAATGGGCTATAGCAAACGGACAACAGGTACAATAAGCAGCAAGCTAATGACATGTTAACGCCAAACAACAGCCGTCGTCGTAGTCCGTTCGAAAAACCACACGCAGTTATTAAAAAGCACTTTTGCCTGATGGCGTGCACAGTGGGACAAGAGCTAATTGTTAGGGCGGCGCATCTTGCCAAATGTCGCTAATCAAGCAAATTTGCAACTACAGGCAATTCATGCAATTAACAGAACGTACAAAATGTTAAATAATTAATTTCCTTTTTTGTATATACAAAAAGGCAATTTCAGGGATTGCAAATAATAATTAAGAGCTGAAAAAAAATCAAAAACGAAAGCTACTGTGTAGAGCCTAATTATTCAAATTCCTATATTCCTCAGAATAAACTTTCATTTAGTAATTATTTTTTAAATCTTATTTAAAATTTTAGAAAAAATATGAATTGAAATATAAAAATTGAAATTCTTAATGTTTTAATAAAATAAAAAAATATATAGATATAGTAGATAATATACTTCATTTGCTGAACATTAAACTTTACGACAATCATTGACCTAATAAAATGCGAATTATACAACTTTTTTATGTTATATAAATCTTGTACCACTGTCTCCCCCAACTCTGTTATTAGTAGTGTGATGTCAATGCATACTAGCCACAATAACAGCAAATTCAACAACAACATGTCGGTAAAGTGGGTGGATATCTCTCGCAGCTGTTGTGATCAGCGAACTCAATGATCATCTTCTGACAACTAAAAACAAAAATAAATTTGAAGATTTTATATTTTTTTATATTATACATACATATGTACATTCAATAGGAACAACAGAAAGAGCAAGCTAAAAGCAAGACAGAAACAACATCAGAAGCAGGTAACGCAACGTAACGCTTAACAAATTTCTCGCTACTTTATGCCATCACTTCGCTAGCGCTTCACACGCCTACGCCGCAATATTGTCAACACAGCAGCGCCGCGTTAACAGCGCCTGCGTGTGGGCTGATTGCTGCACAGTGTATCGTTTATCGATTATTGCTCTCAAAAATCAATTTCATATTGTTTCACTGTTTTTCTATTGCAATTCAGAGAATTGAGAAATACTGCCAAAGCTCAATTTTTAAAACAATTTCAATTTTCATAAAATATTTTAAAAGAGTGAAAATTGTCAAAATTTATGGAATATTCATAGATTACTCAACATTATTGATTTTTCTTAAAGCTTGGATAAAACGCACCACTATGCGCAGTTGTTGCGTGGGTCAAACTTTAAAATAGGCGTAAGGTGGTCTGTAAAGCCAAACAAATTTGACGAACAATACTATAAAATATCAGTTACACACATACATACACGGTTACATATGAGTTGCGTTGCGTTTTTGCTTATATTTTGGTTAGTTTTTCATTTTGGGCAGCTGCGCAGACATCCGCTAGCTTTGCCTTGGGCAGCAATAGCAGCAGCTCTGCGGGCGCCTTAAATGTCGTATATATTTTATATGCCTGTATGTTTCCATGTATGTGTGCAAAGGCTCAGAGGGCAGCTTTATATGGGCGGCAGGTGGTAATTTTAGTGGCCGGCCAAAAGACAACAACAGACAAAAACGGTGCGATGGCAGCTGCTGCTTATTCGCTTGTTTTTGTTGTTGCTGCTGCTTCGGCTGCTGCTGTTTTTTTTTTTTTTGGTGTCTTCTTTTTAAGCAGAGCTTTGCACAGACAAGCAGAAACAAAAAGAAACACACACACACAAAATATAAAGAAACGAAATAAGTGATGTTGAGTTTTAAAGCTGGTTTCTTTATGTGTATGAAGATTTGTCTATATGTATGTATGCGTGTATATCAATATAATTTTGTATGTACATACATTTATAAGCGTATGTAGATGTTTCTTAGTTTTGGGTGGTGCTGCTGGTGGCATTGCCTTATGGGCGTTTCAGATGTACAGCATTACCAGCAACAACAGATATCAACCAACCATTCACAACAACAATAGCTTCAAGGGCAGCTATAAACGCGGCTTGTTGCAGTTCAGTTCAGTTAAGTTCGATTCGGGCCAAGTTAAGTCATATAGCATTCAAAAGACTCTTTGACTCTGTGTCTGAATTCAGCTTTTGGCTATGCTTATTATTATTACTGCTGCTGCTGTTGTTGTTGTTGTTGCTCTGCTGGCAGCTGGTGGCAGGTGCGCGCCCTCATATAATGTCGTTGGACGACGCTGCTGCTGCTGCTGCACATGCTCTAAAACATTACAAAGATGGCGACGTTTCACGTCTGGCATCCGTCTTGGGTCTAACTCACTCCCTCTGCCTCGTTCTCTTTCTATATCTGTCTCTGTCAAGTGTCAATTGCGTAGACGCACCCTCCTTTTACTTCATCCTCTTCGTTTCTCTGTTTTCTTCTTCTTTTGAAATCTTTGCATTTTACTTAAAATTGCTGCCCTAGCAACATGTGCTTCATTTGATCGTTCGTTTCGTGCACGATCTTTGCCCCTCTGGGGTAAGAAATTTATGCAGTTGTTCCCGTTTTTAAGGGTAGTTTTTGTTTCTCAGAGAGCCGAGAGCAGCGGGCAAAAGTATCAGATACATTTTTTTAAGGGTTGCCACAAGCAGGTTGCAGCTGCCGCCAGACTCCTTCCAGCCTGTTGCTGTAGTTTTGCTGTGCTATGCACCAGCTTTAGGGCTTCAGCCTTACCATCTGACAAGTGTATAATCCATATTCGGAATAACGATGACCAGTAAAGGAATGCAACACGATATATGTACATAGATATACACATAATTAATAGATACATACATATAATCTGCGATTCGTTACGCTTAAACAGAACAATTTAATTAATTTCCTGTAGACAGCAAGGATCAGATTATAGCTAATATAATTACATATATGATTGTTATGAACACATTTTCCTATTATTTATTTAACAAATCTATGATTTTTTTTGTTAATAAAATAGTTTGGACTATATTAAAATTTATTTGCAAAAGTCAACATTTACGATTCCCTTAAGGAAGCATCTTATTTAATAGTTATACTTGATTTTTGTAATTAATTTATGTCAAAATCTATATAATTTTGATTTGAGATCAAATCGCAAATTATAAATTTATGAGTTTAAGAAAGAAACAGCTAGAACATTTGAGATATACTATTTGAGGTGGACTATCTGATGATTCTTATTTCATCAAAATTAAATTTTAAAATTGGTTTAAAATTTCTGGGAAAAATAGCTGAACTTGCTTATCTTCTTCTAGATTTGACGATGTTTTAAAATGACACTCGTTGGAAGAAGCTCTGACACGATTAACGTATTATACATATATCCGCATGTATATATACATAGGTATGTATATGACTTTGTACATAAGTATGTACTCTAAACCCAACCCAAAACCCAACGTTCAAATGTTGACGCTGGACGCCTCTTAAAAATAATAACAACAACAACTGACAAAGCAGGCAGCAGCAATACACTCACACACAAGAGACCCGACGAAAGAGACCCAATAATGAAATTTCACAACAACCTTCAAATAGACGTATGTGTGTATGTACATGTGTGTCTGTACACACAGACATACATCCATATACATATGATTTTTTTTTTGTTTTTGGGCCGTCTGAACGTTGAATATTGAAAAACGGTTGAGGTTTTTAGTCAAATTGTAGTAGGAGGAGGCGATGGTGATGGTGATGCGCCGGCAGCGTTGCTCCGTCACCGATTCCGACCCCATAGAATGAGGCAGCAAAACGCAGATAATGATGATCACAAAGCACAAAGCGCGACAGGGACTGAAGACGAGTTTCTGTTTCTCGCTGGCACGCCAACAGAAAAAAAAACAACAACATACAACAGAGGGCCGATAAAGCAAACTGAACCGAAATATAATCGAGCTAAGAGGTAACCCCCTTCCGCCTACACCAAGTCACAGCCACAGTCACATGCCCAACCCAAGTTTGAAAGCAGTAAATGGCTCACAAAATGAAAGGAAATGATATGGAATCCTACGCAATGGGGTGGCTGGAATGAGTACTGCTGCTGTAGCTGCCGTTTCTTCTGTTGAAAAGGGGACGTCACAGGTAAAAATAGAAACCTTGAAAGCAGCAACACAAACAGCTGCTACAATACAGAATAACAGGTACCCTCTAAACGGCAGGTAACTTCCATCGTCTAAGGACTAAGAACGAACATTCGGGGGTGTTGACGCGTTTGCGCTGTAACAGGAAATTCCTATGTGATTTTCTGTGAGATTGCTGCGAGCTGGGGTCTGGGCCGGGAATAGGGTCGAGATCAGTGCATGTAGCAACCCTCTTTACACTACGCCAGGTAAACGATTATACTGATCGTCCCGTTGTTGTCTTTCTGCAAGCCAGATACATTTATATGTCTGTACTTCCATTGGGCCCCGACGACGGCCATTGACGGGAAATGCGTAATTTAGTTTATGAAGTTTGAAGTTTTGCGCACTGCGTTTTTGGGGTCGTGGCTTTGTTCATGGGAACTTCAAGCGAGTCGGAAACGGGGACACTTACGCGCTTGAGTTTGCGTGGGTTGCTCATTTAGCTGTATTAAGTTAAAATATAGGATTGGTGTGCCCCTCTAATTGTTAATATGTTGGGTGGAAGTCGATCGTATGACATACTTTGATGCGGGGAGAGAAATGTATCTGAAAACAAAATTACAAGAATCTAAGAATTTATACAGTATTCATACAGTATTTGCAGAAGATATGCCATAGCATACACTTATTAGCTTCTATGAAAAGTTGTTCATTCTTGTTCGATCAGAGGATATTCGCCATTACTACATTGAATATAAACTCGCTTCTTCTTAAAATTATACCTTGTAAGCTTTTCTAACTGATGCTGTGTGTGTATATGTGAAAAATTTGACTCTATGAGCTGATTGAGACATACACATACTTATACACAGACACACACATACAATAATACACTCAGATATATATGTATGTACAGTAAGTAAGTTTGTTTTGACTTGCTTTGCAATTCAATCCGTTTGCTGCTGCATTGACAACTCCTTGCATTTAAAAATGATGAAAGCGCAACACAAGCTGTTAATGCAAACGAAGGGCAGACGAAGGCATAAACAACAAAAATCTGAATAACAGCAACAAAAACAAAATTAAGGAGGTCCAAATTTTGTTTGGGGCCGGTAAAGCGGACAGCGGTCCCAACAAAACAGAAAATAACAACAATTCAACACACGAAATGAAGAGAACAGAGAAGAGCAGAAAAACGAAGAGAGAGTGGTCTTTGGGTGGGCGTAAGACGAAATTCGTCAGAAGTCGCAGTCAGCAATCAGCAGCAAAGGCGAAATTACAGGCAGAAAGAAGACGCTGGATAGGCGGACAGACAGAAAAACAGGCAGAAGAAGCAAAATTTGTGTGTGCGATAAGCCAACAGAGTGTTGTGTGAGGGGCGAAAAGAGCATAAAACGAGGGCCGAGGGTCGTCTTTGAACGACGCCAAAGAATAAAAACATAAAAAAATCAACATACGAAACAGCAGGCGACACAATAATACGCAGAGGACGAGCGACGGTCAGTTGCGTCGCTGCTTGAGAAAACTGGCAGAGAAACAGAGAATGAGAAAGCAATAGACAGAGAGAGAAAGAGAGAGTAGAATAGAGTTGAGTCGGGAAGTTAAGCCACGTGAAACGAGGTGGCAATTAAATAGCGCAACGGCCATGTGACAAGGCAAAACAAGAAATAGGGCTGAGTTAGACGACGCGTTTTAACGCGTCGCTTTTTGTCGTATTGTGTCGTTAAACTGTCCCGGGGAGACGGCCCGGCAAGATTTGAAAACATCACCCACACAATCGCATGTGTTTGTATTGTGAGTGTATATATGTATCTGTGTGTGAGTTAAATGCGTTGCGCATTTGCTAAACAGAAAAACGAGAGCACAGGCAACTCATGAAAAGAAAGTAGGATAATAATATAGGCGCACAGGGTTGCCATGCCGTCAGCCTGTCAGTCATTAAGTACCGAGAAGCTACAAGTGTGTGCGTTTGCGTGTGTGTGAGTAAAAGAGGGCGGCAGACTATGCGATGTGGGAGCGAGAGTGTAGCCATAGCACAACACACGCAAGCTGCCAAGGATGTTCCTGATAGTAGTGGTGGGTTTCACATCATTCATTATCTTTGCCCCTTGCGGCGCGCCGGCGCGACTCTATACTGCTAAGCGAGGGAGGGCCAGGCCAACTGCGATGGTGATGGCGACGTCGACGGCGACTCGTTTTTCCATGGTTTTGTGTGCCGTTGCCATCGCCGTGTGTTTGTGTGTTCGCATGCATATGTATGTGTGCTGGCATCTCTTTTGTGATTGCCACAGGCGGGCCCCGACCCAAGACACGAAAGGGGTGCCCACTCTTTGCGAGCATTCTTTTTTTTTTTGGGAGTGTTGTTTGAGTGTTGGTGCGTTTTTTTTGGGCGTTGGAGTGGCTGTTTTTTGTGTCTGTGTATAATTGGAAATTGGGTAACCGGTTTGTTGAGCCGCTCGCTACCTGTGGGTTGATGGCTATGGCCTTCGGTATGATTTTTTGGTCGATGAGTCTATGTAATCTATGTATTGGTATGTATGTTTGTGTGCGTGTGTGTCGCTGTGCCGCATGAATTCTAAGAGGTAACATGTGTCACGGAACAGCATACAGAGGACGATGCGACAGACAAGTATGAAATGAGAAATATCAAATGGAACGCAAATTTTTCAATATAATCTTTTAAAATAAAATTGATGTACAACAAAGTTTGCATTTCAATTAGCATAAAACAAATTTTTGTTTACTTCTTTTATTTTAGGATTAATTCAAATTTATTGTTTTTTTTTTTTTAATATTATCCTGCAGTTTGTAATAGCTCGTAATTTTTTAGACACATTCTTTGCTTGGTTGGCCAACTTTGCTTTCGTTTTTCGTTAAGCTAGTTCTGGCAACTTTTTTTGGGGAATTAATGCACTTGCATTTGAAATGGTCAATTTAAATAATTAATATGCAATACACACACACACATGCTGCAAAGTTGCCCTTGATTAATTAGCCAAAAGCAACTGATCTTATTTTTAATACAAATACATATAATATTTACATTGTATAGCTACCTTTTATTTCTTACAATTTATAATTGTATTTGCGGCCCTTCGGCCATTTTAATGTGTGGTAAGGAAAAATCCTTTTTAATTCTTTTTGCACTTTTTCTTTTTTGAAACTGCTTTTCTTTTACAGTATATTGTACACAGTTAATTGATACTAGGCATAATTTAAATAATACAACACTGGCCAAAAACTTTTGGAAAAAACACGCGCGTCAGTACAAAAATTTGTTTGTTATTTTTCCTTGTGATGCGCGCGAATGCGACCAGACGAACCGAACGCCACGAAAAATTCCAACAGACTGCGAGAGAGTCGCAGGCAAAATGTGGGAGAGAAGCATGGAATGATGACGCAGCTAGCTGCTGCTCAAATGAACGCGTTCGACAGTGTCAGTGGCGTTGCACAGTGGGCAGAAACGTTAAGTCTCAAGATAAAATATATAGAGTTTTAAAAATGTTAGGCCATATGAATGAGCTATTAGTATTACTAGTTAATGTCGTATATGTATATAAATTTATGATTTAGTATTGTAATGCCAATTAAATAAAACACGTAGTTATACTTAAGTAAATATATAATTTATATTGATACAATTTGGTTTCCATTTTTATGTGATTGTAAGACTTTGCAGGCCACTGTAACAGCCCGGGGCCCAAGCAGCCACCTTATACAGCGAATGATCGAGTAAAAGAGAAATTGCAACAAACAAGCCGCGAAGTTGCCGGCGTCTCTGTCACAGTTGACGTCGGCAACAGGCAAGGCAAGCCACCCGCTCATTCACGTTTCGTTTCTGCTGTGTTGTGTGGGTCGTAGCCAGCAGTGAGAGCGGCAGAGAGCGAGAGTGGGAGCGAGATAGTGTGAATGATGTTGTTTCTTGTTGCGTAGGGTGGTTAGCTTATAGAATTTCTGGACGGTGTTTTTGTTGTTGTTACTGTTGATATAGCAACAGCGCAGCCGCGCAGATACAGGTCAGTTTGTGTGGCGTCCGCAGCGCAACTTGATTTTTGTTTGTTGTAGATTTTATGCGCAGTCGTCAGCGTCAGCATCGTAGTCGTCGTCGTCAGCGTCGGCGGGTTGAATGTTGGTAATGATTTTCGTGCATGTGGGTTGCTGTTTGTGGTAGTTTATACATTTGTTCTTGTTTTTTTCTCGTACCATTGGGCAAGGGGGGAGGGGCTTACGATTGACTGTTGCGCTCATTAGCGCGGCCATGGCTTTTCGAGGCCCGTTTTTGAGGAGGTGCTGATACATAGTCCAGGTAAATACAATACCTACATATGTATATGTATATGTACATAAGTGGGAATGTCTGTATGTCCAAATTTACGTTTATATGTTTGTATATACATATGTATGTACATATGTATATAAGGTTGGGCTGGTAGTTGGCAGTTGGCAGCTGGGTGGCGCTGGTATCAGCGTAGGCTGTTCCTAAATTGAGGTTAGGTTGAATTAAAGCAAAAAAGAAGAAAAAATACGAAAATTGAGATTCTGCGATTGCTATGCAAATCGTATGACTCATATGGGAAAACCGCACTAGTGCAGCGTTGTTGGCGCTACAATAACAGCAATATGATCGCGACAAGAGTCAGTGAAATTGAAAGTTGTGCACAATCAATGGCTGAGAAGAAAAGAAGAGGAACAAGTTGCGAATATATGAACATACATACATACATACATACATATGTATGTAAACATGGCTGTGACTGTGACACTGATTGTAATTCAGACCGCAGCAATTCTTAGGGCATCATTAATTTTGATTTTGATTTGATGTGTTACAAATTTTGGTTATAATTTAGGATATAGAATACAGTTGTCCGATCAAATAGAGCCGACATATGTACGTATTTAACGCTGAACATAAATTTTATAATTACAAGCTATAATTTTAGACCGAACATTTATTCCAACTTATCAATTTACAGTATAATTTACGACTTCTTTCTTGTTTCAATTATTCGAAGAGTGTAAAATTTTTCTTAATAAATCACATCCTTTCTTTTTTTTTTACAAATTTGTTAATTTTAGTGACATGCAGGTTAATATATAATCTTATCCTTACACTATGTATAAAAAGGTTAGATACAAAGACTATCGGTTTATCTGTTTATCTCGACTTTCTTGTTTCCTCAGCCTCAACCCGAACAAATCGGAAATGCTTTCAGCGCAGCTCATCGTAGTGCAAGAGATCGACAGATCGGGGAAAAACAGGTTACTGAGTGAAATGGAGCACCCTACATTTAAACTTCATTGCCACTCAAGTAGCAAGCGGATGACGCGACCGACAGAAGGGAGCTAGCAATAAACCGGTTTACAGCCGCCCTGTCAAGACAGACCCAGTAATATGGCCCACTGGCTCAAGGAAAGCAGCTGCAGAGTAAGCAAAGGAGATTATTCCCCATCGGTTTCCAGGTATCAATATCTTTAGTGTTTTTTGCGTCGAGTGCTCACTGTATGCTAACCTCTGCCCATCTTTGGTCGAACGAACCATACGAATTTGTGATATAACAAAAGCTGCGTAATGAGTAAAGTCAATTACAAAACGCCAGAGCAACACATGGCTTCGACCTCCGGCAGAAACCTGTTGCCTGTTGCCCTGCTGAAGCCCTGCTACTTTATTGCAATCTGTGGGAGAAAGTGTCGCTGAACTGAGTAGGGCTTCAGTTGAGGCGCCAACTTTAGCTGAGACCACTAAGTTCCCGGTCATATACGTAGTATGTACATAGAACGAACGAGATCAAGTCATTAAAGGGGCCGAGTAGCCGAAAAAAATATTGTAAGAGAGCAGCAGTAGCATTAGGGTGGCATGTGATCGTCGCTACACAGCGCTCACACATATATTTACAATATGCCGTCATCCAGCATGGGTCGGGAACTAGAGCTGGAATGAAAACGTAACGCATGCGCCATTTGCCTCAACTAGCTTCATAGGCGTGGGTGGGCCGTACATCTATTATGCATGTGTGGCTCGGCTCTGTCAGTTTGGGTGTGTTTTGTCTGTGAAATTGCTGGTGACAGTCCCCGCAGCGCACTTGCGGTCGTCGGACTGAGTCACGGAATTCTGCGTTTTGGATTCTTTTAACATTTTTGTTAGTGGGCAACTGTAATATCAGTTTGGACTAAAACTTAAATAACAGGATGTGGTCACCCTTTGAGATCACATCTGAATATTAAAATATTGACTAATATAACATACAAAAAATTGTTCGGATTAATGAAATAATCGATAATAGAATAAAATAATCAATTCATGAAAAAAATAATAATTAAATCATTTGATAATATTAGTTTTTAATAAATCAAAAGACAAGAAAGCAAGGTTTTTTATGACGGAAGGCTAAAGATGTCATTCCTTTGCAGTTTTAGACGAAAACTTTACATAAAAAACTCAATTGTCGACCGATTGTTCCTATGACAGCTATAAAATATAATGGTTTAAGATAAAATTTAATTTATATGAGACGTATTTGTCGTCATTATACTCAAATTCTGTAAGTTTCTTCCGGGTAGCTTAACAAGCAAAAATGTTTTTCATATAAAAACATCATTTTCGACTGATCGTTCCAATTGCAGCTCAGGTGGTCAAAACCAAATTTTTATGAGTTTTTGGCTTCTATAGTTCCTATGGCTATAGTTCCCATAGTTGTCCGATCCAAAATATATACATATATATATATCATTTTGTAGTGATAAATAAGAAAATTTTAAATTTTACTTTGGTCTACTACATATAGTACTGCGAAAGCTTCGTGAGCAGCATATTTCAACTTTTAGCTCGTTGATCAACCTTTATTATTATCCCCTTCAAGACATTTTGCATTATTATATTTATATAATTTTTTAAAAAATTTAATTTTTCAATATTGATTTCCAGTTTTAGTACGATCGGTCTATCTGTTCTTCAGTTATCTTCTTCACGGTTTTAGAAAACTTGGTTTCGATGAAATGCTAACTCTCGGGCGATCGAAATGAGTGAAATGTACTCATCGGATTGATTCGAAATTGCATAGAATAGACTTTAATATTTGTAATGTTGGAAACGGCGTAGAAGACTCAATAAAGTATATATATTCTTGATCAACATCGACCGCAGACAACTTACGATCGGTTGAAAATGAAGTAGTTGTATGAAAAGTTGTTTCTAATATTGCAAGATTATGACATCTTTGGTTCGTCGTAGACAATCTGGTTTTTTTTAGTCTTAATATTCTTCATGCAAATATTTTACCGTCGGATGCTTTAACAATATTTAATATCAATTATTTCAAAAGTCAATGAAATTTGAAGCCATTGATAAATAGCTTTTGTTAAAGAACATGCGAATAATATCCTCCATCCTTTATTTTCTATTCAAAAAGATTTGCAGACTCTTAATTTAATTCGATGATTACTTTGAGTGCAATTTAGTTGTCAACCCTTGAAATCATTTTAATTACATATTTCTCTATAAACTATAAACTGAACTATGTTTTACCATGTTTTTCTTCTCACTCCATGAACTTGAGTATTAAATATACATAAGATGTTTTTTTTTTGTCTATATAACATGCATGTGCATGCATATGCATGTTTATTCATAATCCCATGTACATATGTACATAGAAATACATAAAGCTTTGCATTTTATATAAAGTATGAATTATATATGAATTTGGTATATAAATTTATATATAAATATGTACAAATGTAACACATCAATAAATCTTAAACATACAAAGCACTCGTTCCTCCTTTGTCTATGACATTTATTGCCAATGCCTAGCAACAGAGCAAAAAACAAGTATGAAAGCTACAGTAAATGTGCTTGACTGTAAAATACCCTGTATTCAAATGTTCAGTTGCCAAACACTTGAAAAAACACGATCGGCCTGCAACTTAACAAAAATGCGAAAGCCTTAGCTCTTATAGTTTCTGCGATACTTCTGCATGTTATGAATACAGGGTATTAATGGTATAGCAAGATTAAGTTAAACAAAATACATGAGTAGAAAAAGCAAAATACAAATTATATAATAAAAATACATACATATAGAAATGGCAAAGTGCACTAATTCATATAGAAAATAATGCCGCATATGTTGCATAAAACGCCAAAAGCAGCAAAAACCATATGCTATGTATGCCAAATAACACCCACAAACGAGAGAGAAAGAGCGATTGCAATTTCATTTGAGAACGCAGCTGAGTTGTGAGATAGAGAGTGTATTCATTGAAAATGTGTGATGTTATGTGCGTGCATAGAAAGAGAGAGAGTAGCAGCAGCAGAAGAATATACGAAGCTCAACGCACACATTACGCTCATGCTCTCATTTACGTTATGCTTTCGGTTCTCTTTCCTTTTTGTTTGTCAAAACTGCAACAATTCCTTTGCAGTTTTTTCGATGCGACAGAGCGACAGCAGCAGGTAGGGAGGGAAGCTGGTGTGAGTTGGAGTTTGACAAAAATTGTTATAGACACAAAATTTATGATTTGCGACGTTGTCTGGTGGTAGGAAAAACAACCACTCAACCCAGTGAGAAAATTCAGCTCGTTTTGTAGTTTTCAAATACCAAAGCTTCAATTTTGTTCTATGTCTATGTGTGTGTGTGTGTTATGTTTGTTGGCTTATTGGTGTGAGCGTGTGCATTGTTTTGGGGGTTGGTATTTTTGCTGCATAGAGCGCCTGCTCCACCAGTACTAACATGCCAACATGACAACAACATCGCAAATGTTTCCATGAGCAGAATGTATTGATGATGGAAAAATAGTAGAAGTTGGCGCTTTTAAATTGTGAGGGTTGTTTGGATATGAATCCCGACAATAGTTGCTGCTCCAATTGTTGGTGTTGTTATTGTTTTTTTCTGTTGATGGTGTTGTTGGTTGTGGTGCTGGGTAGGGTGTTTCTCTGGAAAAGTGCATACCGAAAAATATACGCACACAGACAAGCTAACATCTGCACAACACACTCACACACAAAAAAATGTGGAAAAATCAATAAATTATTTCTTGGAAAATTTTTAATTACCATTTTGAATTGATTTCACATTAAAAACAATCAAATTCCCATAGTTAATTTCTATAAATTCCTTTAATTACAATACTTCATCAATCATATGGCGGAAGCGAAAGCATTTTATAAATATTAATTTTCATGTAAAGATGATTGGGTTTTAAAAACTATTGCATACTTAGATTAGCTTCAACTTACCAACATGTTCGTAATGTTTTTCGCAGCCAGTCCAAAAGTATGCAACAGAATGTCTTTAGCGAGTGCAAACAACTGCCCTCATCCTACGAAATTCTCTTTTCGAGTTTATTTTGAAATTAGCTAATAACGAAAATTTCGCTAAAACTGCACTTTCAACATTTTCACTGTCATTAATATTACAATAACTGCATGATTAGCATTTAACGCGTCACGAAACGCGATTCAACGGCACAAAGGGTTTTTCTTTTTGACGGATAACCTCATCAACACTCACACACTGAATGAATTTTTGTAACTGAATGAATGGGAGAAGAAGCTACATAGCTTTAAGCTGTAAGCTATAAGCTGTTGGCTATATCTGCAGCTGTAACTCTTAGCTGTGGCTTCGTCTAAATGCAAAGCGCCGACTGACAAGTCACTTTTATGGCAGCCCTGGCCACGGCGCACACACACACATTATCACGCACACACATACAGTTGACAAGTTATTTACTTTGTAATCGTTATGTCTATGTTTTTGTTTTTATGCGGCTCGTTTTTGCTGTTGTTGCCGCACCGATTGCCAGTCGCGCAATAATTGCGCTCAAAGTTGTGCAATTGTAGAAAAAGCTTCCTGTATATCGTTCGCCTTCTTCTTGTTGTTTTTTCTGTTGCTTTTATTGTTGTTTTTGTTTATGTTGTTGCTGTTGCTTGCTCCTTGTTATTGGCTATACAAAAAAGCCCGCGCATTCCAGAGCTCTCACACACACGTAAAATAAAATGAGCGATTTTGTTTGTACTTTCTCTCTTTCTCTCTCTGCCTCTCACATTTTCATTTGCTTTGTGACGCTCTCTCTCACTGTTTCTAGGTCGCTCATACCATGGCAGCCATGTTTATTTACAAAAAGTTTTGCCGTTATTTATGTTATGTGCGATTGAAAGTCCATGCGATTCGATGAGCACTTTATACATTATTATCAATTAATTAATGAAATGCATAATATTATAATTTGCAATAAATTAATTATTGTTTTACAAAAACTACAATTTTTCAAATACAGTGAGGCCCAGGCCTCTATTAAGCGGACACTATTTCTGAGACGCTCGTATTGCTGACATTCTTCTTAAAGCTGCCAATTTAGCTTTTATCCCGCCAAATGAGACTGGGTTCAATGACAAGCTGCATAAAGAAAATGGAAAGAGCGGACAAAGGCAAAAAAAATGTAGTATCAACCAAAAGCAATTTTGATAAAACTGCCTAAAAAAAGCATCCTCATAAGTTTTAATCGAGATTTGGCAATGTAAGCATCACTATTTCGCGGAAAACTGTTATCAAAAATTAAGATTAGTCGAATTAGATGGAACGAAGAATATTACAAAAATAATAGTGTAATAATAGATATAACGTTCTTTTCTATGCCCTTCTTTTAAAATATTTTCCTTTTTTTCTTGGCTTCTCGTTAAAAACAGAGTTTTTATAACAAAGTTGCCAGAATTTTTTCATTAAAAACACTTCTCTCTCTTATGCGGACACTCTCTTGAGCGGACGTGGAGACTATTATTTACTGTAGAGTTTCGTACCCGACAGTCACACAACTTTTGCTCTCTTAGACGGACACTCTCTTAAGCGGACGTGGAGACTATTATTTTCTGTAGTTTCGTACGCGAAAATGAAAAAATGAAATTCATTTCAGTTGCAAATTCAAGTTTTATGCGTAAACATGTCGCGTAAAGTTTTAAGTATAAAAGAAAAAATTGAAATTATAAATATACAAGATGAAGAACATATTTCTGTTCGTGAGCTAGCCAAAAGGTGAGTTGTGAAGTCAGTGGCGAAGTGGAGACTCCCAAGGGATTTACTTTAAATTGCTAAACACATGGTTAATAATTGAGTGAATACCGCCATGGCTCTGTGTGACCAAAGTGTGAAACTAATTAAAAGTAGGAAAAGAACAGCATGACTGTGCTCGACTATAAAATACTCAGTAATCACTAATCGACAACAGCATGTTGCTTGCTGTTACTTTATAAATTGCATAATATCCATGTTTATTATCCGATCTAAATACGTGTTCATATGTATGTACAAAAGATAAATAAAAACGAAAAATGAAATAATTCAAAACAAATATAAAAATAAATGTAAATTACATTTGAAAAAGAAAAAGGAGCTAGATATTACTTGTTTATGATTTGGTGATGATGACCAAGATTTATACAATTTGAATTCCCTCTTCCCTCTTCAATTGATTTCCAATTTTTGAGTACACTCCAGTGTCGGGAGAGCCAAGAATTTTACGTTAGCACATTTAGGTTGACATCAATTAGTTTGCGCTAGTTTCGACATAATACAACACGACACAACTTTTTTCAGTCCGTTCTTATAATACCTTCAGCAATATGGGAAGTGCATAAAATGATCTTATTGCCTTAGTTGAAGTTTCGTTTCCTAAACTGATTTTGACGTAAGAAAAAAGCAGAAAGCTGAAAGCAGAAGGAAGAAAGCTTTTTATTTAGTTTACTGTACATATATGCACATACTGATCAACATACCTACATATATATTAGAAAATAGGGATCAGAACTAGAGGTGGAGCATTCTTACTGAACGGAATGTGCTCCAGAAATTTATATGTTTTATAACAGACAATGACTCTACTATGCCTAAGGCATGCGATCAATTGCAAATACATAAATTGCCTTGTATCTCCCATACTATCAATATTGCAGGATGCAGGATGCGTTAAAAGCGAACTAGAACGATTTCCTGAATGCGCTGTAATCAAAGTGAAAAATTTTAAATGACTCAGGAAATTTTTCCATATTTGCGTCTTCAGGAAACGTTTATAACGGGGAACAGTTTCTATTTAATGGCAACAAGAATTCTTGCTGTGGGACAGGATAAATTTTCTCACAAGGCTGAACGAAGAAAATATTAATATTCACTTGTTTCCCAAGTTGGGAATCCCAACCACAGTTTGTAGATTAAGTGAATTAATAATTTAAATGTAAATAAAAATTATGTATATAATTATAGATAATAGATAAGTCTATTGCCCGACTTAAGATTGTTTGAAATCCATTATCCATGACGTCCATTATAAAAAGATGTCCACTTTAAATCAGGACTGTTAGATATTGATACTAAGAAGTCACCTTTTAATTTAGAAGTGTGTAGTGAAAGTAAAAGCAGAGTTATTACCAAAGGGCGGTAACATCCAAGGTTAGTATGTAGTAGTATGTAGGTTCCTCTACAGAGTACTACATACTAAAGACAGACGGACATACATTTTCACAAAGTTAATATGCGCTTTCCTTATTTTGATTCACAGATTCAACATTGGAAAGACACAGGCTGCGAAAATAATAAAAGAAAAGTCTAAGATCGTTGCTATGTGGAAATCGGGGAACTATAGCATTAAGACCAAGAGAACTTTCTTGAATGGAAAAGGCAAACTAATTGATCAACTTTGTCTTGATTGGTACTCAAAGATTCGCATGCAGAATATTCCAATAACTGGAGCTATTATCCAAGCTAAGGCAAGAGAAATAGCCGCAAATATTGGAGTAACTGACTTTGTAGCCTCCAATGGATGGCTGGGGAAATGGCGCAAAAGACACAATGTAACACTGAAATGTATATCCGAAGAATCAGCTGCTGCGGAATTTTTGGAACACCTATCAATATGTCTTAAAGATTATGATCCAAATGATATTTACAATGCTGTTGAGACTGAGTACTACTTTAGCGAATTGCCAAATAATTCCCGTGGAGGAAAGCAAACCAAGGACAAGTTCTCGATATTACTCTGTACCAATATGACAGGAAAGAAGGAATTGCCTTTGGTTATAGGAAATTGTGCAAATCTTGATATGAAACAACTTACAGTGAATTGGCAGTACAATGAATTGGCATTGATGACACGTGAAATTATGATGCAATGGCTAACAGAATTCGATCGTCAAATTGAACGTGAAAATCGCAAGATAATATTGTTCTTGGATAATGCGTTATCACATGCTCGCGACATGGAATTGAAGCATATTAAAATAATTTATCTTCCAGTTAGTCATCCGCTAGATCAAGGCATAATTCAAAATTTTAAGTTATTCTATCAAAATTTTCTGGTGAAGCAAATGCTGGACAATATAGATTTTGATGCAGCAACAAAATCAATTGACGTTCTCCAAGCAGTTCATTTCGTGAAATCGTCATGGGATTCTGTGCCAGCTCAACCCATACAAATGTACTTTCAAATGGCGGGAATTAATCAGATAGGAAATAATGTAAATGTTGATGTGATGCATGAAGAAAATTCTTTCAGTTTTGACGAATATTTTGAAATGCAGAACAATTTCACAGCAGTCGAGACAGTAATAATCACTGACGATGAATTTGATTGTTGTGAAACTTCGGATGCAAATAACATGTCCAATGCTCATCTACCAATAAATTCCAACAAGACAGCATTGTTATATATTGCAAATTTAAAGAAATTTCTTCATAATGATTGTGAATCTCTCGAATCTCTAAGAAATGTTGAAATGAAACTCCAAAATCGAATATTCGAAGAGCAAAAATTAAAAATAATATAAAAAAACATGTGACAATCACCAATATATTTTGTAATTTTTATTTTTGAAATCATTCAAGATTTCACTGTTCATGTGATTATCTTTCATTTATATTTGTAAATATGAAAATAATTTAATTCATATAATATCATTATACATATACAGTTTATCTTAGAGTTTAAAAATGCAACGCTGATTTAATTTAATTTAGAATTTTCTATCTTTCAAAGAAAATTATAGAAATAAAGTTTTAAATTTCCCTCTATCTACAGAGTCTGGCAACGCTGGTGAATCTAGTCGAGACATCAACCATACATTAGCTGTGTAGTATGCTCAATGATATGGTACTCAAATTGAAGTTATTTTTTAAATTTAAAAAATAATTTAAATAAATTTCAAAATTGTAGTTAGAAAAATTGATATAATTTAAAAAAATGTAAATTTAAATTGATTTTCTGTTTTGCACTTTCGCCTCTTTTGAGAATAGTGGAAGTGCAAGTGTGGAAGACGAACTAATACATCAACCACTGCAATTTGCAACTATAAGCTCACTGATATGACAAATGTAAGCCCAAAATCAAATTCGTTGTAAAATGTATTTAAATTTGACAAATTATATCTTTTGAAATTATATTATTTACAATAGTATAAAGTATATATAAAGAGAAGACATTATTATGAGCTAGAGTTATGCACAATATTTACATTTCTTGGCATTATGTTTCATTTAAATTGCACTGCTTGCTGTTTGCATTTCAATATGCTTGTTTTTTTGTTTTAGTATTTGGTCTACAAAATTGTAATCAAAATCAAATTATACATGTGAGCTATAAAGCAAAGATTTCCCTACGTCACACTCTCAACTTGTTCGCTTCACGCACCTCAAATACTTCTCACCAACTTAACCACTAAGGCGGCCTTCCCCCTACTCTCCTTCTGCCACTTCTCACTACCCATCGCCACCCACACCACAAAACACTACTAACCTAATTTTTTTTTTCTACTTGGAGTATTTACTGCAACGTCAACTGTCTCGAAAAGTTTTTAATCATAGTCATCAGGCTGCAGCTTTAGTTTTCTATGTTTTTTCTTTCTTTTATGTTTCGGTACTTAAGATTTTCATTTACAATCACGAGGCTGTTTTTCATTTTGTTGTTTTGTCTTTAATTTGTTTTTTGTAATTTTATGTCATATTTTTTGTGTGCTCTCTTTATTTTTTGATTTCACAAGTTTCGCTTGCAAATTTCTTCACCTACGGCAAATTCAGTGCAATTCATAATGCAATTCAATTGCTGTTGTTTTACTGTTGTTGTTATATATTTTTATATTTGCCGTAAATTGTTTTCCAGTGAATGCTTGAGTATGCCACGCCCACTTGAAAGTGATACACTTACTTTTATTCAACCCGATGAGTACTTTGTAAGTTATGCGAATTTTCTTGAGAAATATAAAGTCAAAGTGAATTGAGAAAATTTAGCGATTATTCCAAACGGTTATTCGGCGATCTACAAAAGTTTGCATTAGATATTTTCTGTAAAATTTTTAAAGAAAATTATAAATGAATATATAAAATAAAATACATAAAATGCAGAATTACATTTTTGTCGGAGCACCTTTGGACAAACTCCAAAGTCAAAGAGCCCAAAATCAAATTGCATTTTCTTTATTTTTAATTGGTCAAATGATTTGTCATTAAAAGTCGCCAAAAGCAAAAGGCCGAAACAGTTAAAATAAGAGGAAGAGAGAGAGAGAGAGAGAGAGAGAGAGAGAGAGAGAAAGACACAAAGACACAATGAAATAATATGAAAATCAAAACAAAATAAATAAATAATCGAACGTATGAAGCGACGGATGAAACGCGCTGCTTAAAATATGCAAACAAGAAACAGAAAAACTTAGTTAGATGTCGCAGCAGCATTAAACATAAAATGAGCTAAACACAAGCAACAAAGAGACAATTATTAAATCAAATGTGCTCGACTGTGAGGTACCCAGTAGTCAGCCATGCAATACAAAAAAAAAAATTCACTGATTCACAACAACAAAATTTGAATTGAAAATTGTAGAACTTCGATCTGAAACAAATTATCATAGCATGTCGAAATTAGTCGACATTACGGATTGAAAATTTAGCAAAAATGTTGCACTTGTAGAAGTTTTGGGTTTTTTTTTAAGTTGCACGACTTGGGGATCCTAGTTCTTGTACTGCCAGGGATCTATGTATGGTACATATGAAATTATAGATATCACATGTAAACTTTGTGGAAACTGCCACGCTACCTTCTGCATAGAGTCATTATACCCTCTAACAATGCAAACACAGAGTATAAACAACATGAAAAGGAACAACTACAATGCACAATCTATGGAGCCAAAAGACGAAATGTTTCCACGGTTGCTTATAAAAATGGCGTCACAATAGGGAAAAACTCGAAAAACACACATATATGCACACTCACTCTCTCTCTCTCTCTCTCTCTCTCTCAGATACACATACACACACACAGATACACTCACAAATATACACGCACAACTATTAAATGCAGCAGGGCTCCCACGCGTGCTAAGCGCTGTTCCAAATCGTTGCACAGTGGGCGTCCCACAAGCAAACTGACGACTTTTATTTACTTAATTTGTAAGTATATTTAAGTAATTTGTTATACATATAAAATAATGAAATATGTTTAAATTGCAAATACAATTAAAAATTTATAACTTTAGATTTATTAACAATTTTGCTAAAAATTTGATGAGATTTCATTGACAATATGTTGAGAAATTTTACATTTACATTTCAACAAACATTTTAAAAAATTCAAAAATTGCTTAAGGCTTTTATATTATATTCTTGATCAGTATATTCGTCAGTCTTTGACGAGCCAAATACACACAATATATTGCAAATGTAGTAGAACTTACAGTTATAATCTTATAGTCATCTTTGGTTAAATTAAGAGCTCAGAAAAAATGTTGGAAATTGTTTAAGAAATAAAGAAATTAAGTTAATAAATAAAATAAATTTGTAAAAATTAAAACTTATAGATTTTGTATAGCAAATTACAGGGTATATATTAACTAATTATGTTTACTGTAGACTTTTATTTTTTCCTACTTCCTGTACATTTAATTAGACAATGTGTATCGACAGCGTCTTGAAAAAAAATTCCTACGTTTTCTTTTTTTTTTGAGATGAAAAATGTATAGACTGTTGCACGATTCATATCCAGTGTTCTTCGCGATTTTGACCTGTTGCTGCCTCTGCTCTTGCATGTGGCAAAAGACAACACCCTCTTAACCCCCCCCCCCCCCCCCAAAAAAAAAAAACAACCCCATTTGATTGTTGTATTGCCAATGCATGGAAAGCATTCAAGAAAAAAAATTCTCTCACCATTGTTGAACGCGTGGGAAGGGTTTCAATGTTTTGTTTGTTTGAAAATTTTTTGCACATTCACCTTTAGCTTTAGCTCAGACTCTAGCTTAAGCTCGGGCTTGACTTCCATTTCCATTTTCAGTCACTTGGAGTCACTTCTGCCATCAGCTGAGACTATTCTGCTTCTCAATACCCTTGGCAGAGTATTTCAACTTTGTTATGGCATTTAAAACGCACAGATGGAAGTGTGGCAAGCTTTATAAAATTTAGATAAAGTTATATAAATTTTTGATCAGTATCAGTAATTTCGCATGTCCGTCGGTCCGTCGGTCCATCGGTCCATCTGTTGCAAGCCAAACGTTCTGTCATTGATTACAGACTACAGACCAAATCGGGCTGCTATATATGATATATTCCTCATAGGAACAATAAGTCGAAAATAAAGATTTTGCATTAAGAACTTTTCATTTAGGGTATAAAATTATAAATTGTTAGTGTATAAAATATTCGGCCAACGAAAACTTTGTTTTCTTGTCTTTCTTGTTAAAGTCTGATTTTTGTTTCCAATTTTTCTTCTTTATTTTGCTTTCATTCTTTTTGTTTTGTTTTTTGTTCCCCTCGCCAATTGTAGCGGCAGAAATTATTAATACATAATTCATCTTTAATTGCCAGTTGTGTGTGTCTGTGTGTGTGTGTTTAATTATTCACCGTAAAAGTGGGAAGTGTGTTGCGGGCGACGTAAGCGTCGAGACTTCATCGTCATCGTCATCGTCATCGTCGTCAACTGTCTGCCAAAGATTGATGTAAACTTTCGCTGATTGAGTTGCATTTAGTTTTGGGCGATCAATGCTTGCCCGTTGACAGACATTTCAATTAGCCCGAAAATTGCGGCCAAGTTGTTAGAATGCATTCGATGGGCTTTGAATTGAGTTAAGTTGAGTTGAGTTCATTTATTCAGCGACTGACAATCGCGTTAAGTAGACTGACAGTGTGACATGAGTTAACGCTGCACTGATTTCAAACATTGTCGTTCTCGTACTTGTCAAAGGCGGAGTTGCCAAAACATTTTGTGCTCAGCGGGGAATACGAAACTTAGATAAACACTTGACGAATTGAACTTTGTTCGTCGAAATGCACAACATAGAGTTGTATGTTAAGGGTTAGGGTTAAGGTCGCATTCGTTTCTTGCTATTGGTATTGGGGGTTACACATGACATGTGCAGTCAAGCGAGGGTTGCTTATAAACTAACTGTTGCCTGTGTGAAAATCCATAGAATTGTTTTCTTGTTGAGTTAAAGTATTTCAATAATTCTATCTACGACTCACCTCATGAGAATGTATAAAACATTTTTTTTTTTATACCCGGTGCTCATTGGGTACCAAGGGTGTATTGACTTTGTGACAGCAGCAAATGTATGTAAATGTAAAATGTATGTAAATGTAAATGTTTGTCTGGACGTTGTGTGAAAATTTGGTACAGATCGGATAATTAACATGGAAGTTATACATATTTCAAATACCAAAATTTGAGAGCGTCTCTATGGCGTACGGTTCTAACCCCACACCCGGCAACAATATTTTAGTGTTTTTTTTTTTTTCTCAAACTTGTAAAGATGTGACTCAGTTGTTAGAGGGTGCTAGTGATCCGCGGTTCGATTCTCGAAGCGTTTTTTTTTTTTTTAAATCGCAATATAAGTAAATATAATAAAATTTATAATTCTTAATTATTTTACGAAAATGTATTAATGTTAATAAATATATATATGTTGCAATTAACTTAAAAATGGCGAGCTAAATAAATATATAACGTATAAATGTATATAATATAATTAACGTAAAATTGACGAGTGCGTACCACGAGGTTTCTAAATATTTAATTGATGACCTAATTAGCAATTTTGGAACACTCAGAACTTACAATTATGTATCCTGGAAGTTATGCAACTTTCAATTCTTTGGGCACCGGGTATTATATAGTTGAGCATACTTGACTATAGCTTTCTTACTTGTGTTGAGCATACTTGACTATAGCTTTCTTACTTGTCTTATTTTTTTTTAAATGCGCTGTTCAAGATTATTTCACATTTTATTAGTTTCATCACAATCCTCCTTTCAAATCAACATTAAAAAAATATAGCAAGTGCAGTTACAAGAACTTCAGACTTAAATATTACTTTTGCTTTTGGAATATCGACATCGTGTATCCCTGAATATATCGTATCGAATACCTCAACTAAAAAGAAATTGAATATAAATACAAACAAACTGCAAGAGACCAAAACCGAAAATATTTTTAAATAATTAAAAATTATTGGTTGAATATTTATAATAACCAAATCAAAATTTTATAAATAAAATTAAATTTTTAAATAAATAAATAAAAATATAAAATTTTTGAGTTAGACCATGATTTAAGTTACAAATATATTACGAATATACGAAATATATTTTTCAGTAAGATCTCTGTTAAAAAAATATATTTAAGTCATGTGTATATAGTTTTTCCTAATAATATCTTTCTATGAAACCCAAAATACTTTCCAATACATTTGTAAGAATCACCAAAAATCGTATTTAATATTCTTTTATGAGATTCACAAAAAATATTGTAAAATAATCAAATATTTCAACGCTTTACTTCACAGTCACACTTCGAATCGCAGAAAAAAAAAACACATTAAATTATATAAAGGTAAGCTAGGACAACGACAACGACAACGACGACGGGAAACGTGCAACGTTGACAACTGGAATAGTGCTGGCGAAATGCAACTGTGTGAGAAATTTAATTGTGGTTCTGTTCAAGCTGCTTCATATAATGGCATGCACGTACATATGTCAATGACGCACCTGCGTTTTTTTACCCACTATTCATTTCCATTTCCATGTCCATGTCCATATCCATATCCATGTGCATCTGTGGTAACACACCAAGCATGACTTCAACCTGTTTTCAACATGAAATTAATAATCACATCAAATGAAATTTTGGTAGAAAAGAAACAGCAATAACAACAACTGTTGAGGTTATAATATACAATACATGGACCAGATGTAATTCTTATATCTGTCACATTGACAATATACCCAGTACCCAACGGTACTGTTGTGAACTATGACTGAGTGACAGCAGTAATTGCATGCAACAGGCAGAAGGCAGACTCTATAACTGTAGAGTCAATTTGTCCATATCATTTTCTTCCTCTGTCCGTAGTAACTTCTAAATCATGGAGACCATATTTGATAATGTCTTCCAACGTACTTTTATATTAGTTGCAAACAGGTCAAGTTTCTTTTGAGTTTTTGCTACGCTCTGCTCAATCCTGAAAACGAACATGATCCTGTAAAATAACGTATTTCAAGTGTAACTTTCAAATATATTTGTACATACATATATCTGAATAGAAAGATCTAGAGTTGAGCAGTGCCTTCAATTTTATTACACGGCCCGCACGAAGTCCGAAGAACATTTACTTTTATAGCCGGTTCGGACACATCCCCAAAAAACTAGTTTTTATCATTTTTGCTGCCATTAGCTTCGTGAATTTTTTATTTGTCTTACTATTAATATTAGTGGGAATACCATCGATACAGTTGTCCTCAAATAATGAGTACACAACAAAATACTGTTGTCCATAAATAAAAAAATTTCTGTAATATAAAAACATTTATTTATTTTGTTAAAGGGTCTGCCGGGCCTTCCGTTAATTTTCTTCATATAATAAGTACCTTGAGTGATTCTTGATTCTGTAATAATTGAATTTTAAAATCTATTTTATATATTTAAATATTATATTTGGCTCTACGCTCGCACAGTAAATAAACAATTGCCAAATTCACTGAAATAATTTTATGAATGTTTGCATACTTGATATTTTATTTTTTATTTCTCATTTACTTTCGCGACTGTTTAAACACCCCTCGAAGAGTAACTTTTATTGTCTTGTTGCGGGTGAAAAAGTTGTTTGTGGTCACGGTGCAATGTTCAAATCGGAAGCAAATGCCTTTTCTTCTTTCACCTTTCTGTTCACGCTTCACTTTTCACTCCTCGCCCTCTCTCTCACTCTCTCTCTCTCTCTCTCTCTCTATTTTTCATATGGAATATTTCGCCGTGTTCTCGTTCGCGTTCTTCTTCTTATTCCCATGCACATTTTTTATTGGTTTCGTAGTTTATTTATTTAAAAATCATGAGAAAGGGTTGGGAAGGGGGATGAGAGAAGAGTGAGGGATAGAGGCAACAAGTATTCTGCGGGCAGTTTAAAGGTTTGCAGTGCAACAACAAGAACTTGTACAACTAGTAAGAGAAGCGACAGTCAAGTGCACTTGACTATATGATACCCTGTATGATGATCGACCAAGAAATACCCTACACTAGTTTCAGCTTCCTTTTAACTCCTCAGGCTTTATGAGGACCTATGATTGCTTTCAACATTGGTTGATCAAATCTAGTATAACACAAAAAAACTATTGCAGCAATATCAGCAAGCACAACAATCGATGTCCAGAACATTTTTACAGCATGTCTACCATAATTATTATTCCCGTTTTCCCTTCACTTTCCCTCTTACGCTTTACCACTGCCCATACGCACTCTTCTTCTGTAGTTAACTTTCTTCCTGTTCCCGTTCCCGTTTCACATTTTTCATCCCCTGTTTACTTGCCCTTGGCATTATTCCGATTCTGTTTCTGATTATGTTTCTGATTCTGTTTCAGATTTTACTTCAGAATCTGATTCCAAGTTTGATTCCGTGCGTATATTTTGTGGTTGGAAACAACGTCAAAAACTCAATATTTACTTCTACAATTTTTTTGTATACTTTCTTTATACATATCTCCACACATTTATGTATGTATGTATTTATGCTTGTGTGTACATGAATTTGTGTACTTCTGCACGCTGCGGGTGATTAATTTTCTGGAAAAATATTGTATATGCGCTATAGGAAATTATGCTTCATTTTTTTTTTTAATGTATGTACATATGTACATACATGCATATGCAGATGAAGGTAATAAGCTTTTGATTGCCTTGAAAATTGCCAGCGATTGTTATTGACTTTGACTTGGACTAGCTGTATGTATGTTTATATAAAACAAGAAAGCAAAGAAAAGTTTTACATACAAAAGCTTAACTATCTTTAAAGGTTGTTCCTAGATATAATATATTATTTGTATCCGATAAGGCTATGAAGCTAATATGAGAGTGAGTGCGAGTGCGAAGGATGCGATCATATTTAGCTTAGTTAACGGCCTTATGGTATACTGATGAGTGAGATTGAAACCACATTAAATTTCAAGTGATAAAACGAGAACAAAGCAAGAGTGAGTGAAAAAGCCATATATATATAAATATATATATATATATATATATATATATATATATATAAATATAGAGAGAGAGAGGTTTGCTTGGATTCATAAGCTGAATTACGTTTTATTTTATATATGTACATATGTACATATGTTATGTGTAAGCTAATAGACATTTTTTGTTGCATACTGCACTTAAGTCGCAAGTCTGCAAGTTTGTCATTTTATTATATTTTATTTATTGCATTTTCATTTTATTGGAATGCTTAAAATATGAAATATGATTGCCTTTAGCATCGGTCCATGCGTTCACTTTGACATCAGATTTATTTTTTCAATTATTTTTCTTATCTTATCTCAATTATGTTAACAATTTTGAGCAAACATTTCCGATATGTGAAGGCAAAAAGTTTTTATTTTTAATTTAACTGTTTATGTTGATGACTGTTGGATTGTTGCTTGGTATTCACAAACGCAACATGTTGTGCTGACTTGTTTGATGTATGTTTGTCGTAGAAGCTAGTTGCGTATGCAACTTAGACAGTGAATTTTGCTAATCACATTTTATGCGAAATTAGTAGTCATATTTATTCATTTGCAGGGACTAATAGAACAGTTTTATGAGAAATATAGAATTTATTTAAATAGCAAATAGTTTAAGCTTAATTCATACAAGCTGTTTAAGTTCGTAGCATAGTTATTCTTAGTTATGTTTCAAACACAATTAAAAACATGTTTCGGCAACAAGTATAAGTTTCAGTTGCAGTCATAAGTTCGATGTCAAGTTTTGTTTACATCTGACTATTTGGGGCAACTTGGAATCCCGTTGAACATGATATGTAGAATGAATATGTAGATGCAACCAAAACTGCGCTCGAAAGTTCGTCAGCAACTTATACTCGAGTGTTGCATAAGTGTCTTGCTAAACTGTTATATGCTTCTTTTATGTTGAGCTTATAAATATATTTATATTATATATTAGTCTTCTATTTGACTTATACACAGCTTATATATAAATTTGCATAATGAAATGTTACAAATAAACAAGAAATTCAAGAAAATGCTTACATTTTTGATTTCAAATGAACTTTGCTTACTTGAGTTTCAATCAAATTGATAGAGTATAAGTTAACTGTATAAGTATAATATAATATAAGCTTAACAAATAATATAAGACAGTTATAGAATATACGACGTTCGCTATAGACGAATAAATTTGAATTATACAAAATCCGAATGGAATGTCAATATTAGTGTCAAGCTGTGTATAAGCTAACTTATCGAATAAACGAACCTGCTCTGTAACGTGCTGTTTACACAAGTTGCAAGTCGAACAACCATCTAACTTACAACATGTTGTGAATAGATCGCAGAGCGGGAATAAATAAAACTTTGAAATAGAAATTAAATAAAAATATATATGTACATATGTATAATATAATTAATATTCGATGGTGAGCATACAAAAGTCTCCAAAAGTAAATAAATGTGCATCGGGATTCACTTTATGAACGTGAGTTGCGTGTCATGCTGCAAGTCACTGGAATGCAATGCGACCATCCACAACACAGTGGAACTGAGATGCCTTTGCGTAACATTTGACTTTGAGTCCGAGCAATGTTTTTGGCTGTTTTAATATTTATGAAAAAAGGGCAAAAGGCAAAAGGCGAAAGACGAAAACGTCGCGCATTGTAAGCTGCATAAATATTCACTAACTCCCATGCTCACACAAGTATATGTAATGTGTCTGTGTGTAAGAATGTGTGTATTGCTATGTCCCACCCTTAAGTGAAAACTGAGCAAGAGCTAACAACAACAATAACAAAAATAATAAGAGCAACAGCAACATCATCTTTTGTATATGCGTTGGCATTGCCCCCTTTGAGTAGCTCCTTGGGCTATCAGGCGTAAATTCAATAAATATGAATATAAGATCACACATACATATTACAGACACACACACACACATAGAGTCTCATACATACAAAAGCACAGACATGAGAGTAACGCAGTGAACTTGTTACATTTTTCACTCACTTGCACTAACACATAAAGCAATGACGAATACTTCGACGCGCAGTCGATGTCGATGTCGACGTCGGCGTCTATAGAGAGCAGGGCGATGACGCTGACGCTGATGTCGTATAGCAAGCATCCAGCCAAACGGCTCGAGTGTTTTTCTTTTTGTTGTCATCTTATTTAGTTGATATCGAAATCTTGGTTTGTGCTTATTTGTCCTTTTGTTGTCTCTTGCTTCTTGTGTCTTGAGTCCGCTATTCGAATTTTACGATTGACGATGACGAAGACCGATTGACTAGCACGAATGAATGACGTAAAGATGAGAGTATAGAGACACAATGAGACACAGTAAATGTGTATGAGTGAGACAGAGATAGAGAGTTAAAGACAGGACGTAAGCATAACAAGCAGCGAGTTACGTTCATCACGTATCCTTATTTTTGGAAAGAAAATATGAAGAATTGAAGAAACAAGTCTCTCATATTTATTAAGATTCTTGTTAACTGCAACTGTATGTTTGAATGCCGATTTTGATAGTGTTTTACATCGTATTTTCAAAATTAAGATGTCAAACGTTTTCTTAACTTTTCTAGATTGCGTACATTCAAAAATTTTAAAATAATCACTAGTTTTGTTTTAATATTCATTTTTCTTGGAAAAGCCATAATTTGGCCTAGTTACAGAAATAGCACATCTAGAAGAGTTAAGAAAACGTTTTTAATCTTAATTTTGAAAATACGATAAAAAATATCGCCAAAATCACAGCTCAAAAATACAATTTCGATTTGTGCTATTTATGTGTCCATAGCTGTATGTAGCTGTCATATGATCAATGAATTATTTTTATATGAAAATCTTTTTTAAAATTGAAAGTCTATGAAATCTGATTGTTTTCTTGTCATGTATGAAAATTAATAATAATATTCATATTAAAAAATAAAATTTACAAAAAAAAAAAAAAATTCAAGTCTTTAAGACTTAATAAAAATGAAAATGTTTTAATCTTTACCTTCCTTGATATCAACATATGCATTTAAGACTGTTAAAACAGAAATTTTGCAACATTTTGTTTGAAATCTGTTTCAATATATGCAAATAATTCATTGTACATCGTTGCAGACCCATCGACAATGTCATCGTCATTGCATCCTCATCATCATCATCATCATCATCATCATCATCGCTATCGTCATCGTCAGCTCGACGAAACTAAAAACTAGAAGTATGCAGGGGACATTTTGGCAATAAAGTCAATGGAGCTATCAAAAATCTTCGACGCAATGAAGCTAAAACTTGCAAAAGTGCCGTGGCGCATATGTGAGGAAAGTCGCATAAGGCGAGAGAATGAAAAGAATGAGTAGAGTGCATGGCGAACGAAACGATAGATGACACGACCATAAGTTCTAGTCAAATGTGCATGTGTTACTATAGTTGTTTTTGTGTCCATGGATGGTTTAAATTTGAGTTTGAGTTAATGCAATGGCCAATGGCTGATAAAAGTAGCTACAAGTACTGTAACTCTCTTTCTTTTCTACTGCTCTTCATCTTCATCTGCATTTGCTATGAAATATGTATGCCATGAATTAAGAATATACCCAGACAGATGAAGAAGGACATGTGAGTAAGCAGAGAACCCAAGATAATACAATGTTTAAAAGGGGCCAAAGATGTTAACTAGGCGGATTAATATACCTAATGGAGCCTCGAAAAGTTCAAGTCATAAGTAAATGAGCTGGGAGACAGTGTCTTGTGAAATAAGGGTGAATTTTATTTTAAAAACAAAAAAGACAAAAAAGGTTATTATCTTCAAACAAGCCGCAAATGTCATACCTCTGTGGGCATAGTTAATATATACAGCTGTATAGCTATTATTATTTATAGCTCGTTCAAAAATCGAACCTGGAACTTTTCTATTCCAAATCCATATGTAAATCTCCACTTACTAAACATATAAAAATTATAAAAACAATAAATGATTTTTCTGTCGATTTTGATATAAATTTTGAAAGTAAAATAGGTTCTGGACAAACACCACGACAATTTCCTCCACTTTCAGCTATATTTCTCTTTCACTTACTCTGAACATATCCCATAGTAAATCTACTTATGACTATATGACTATATGACTCTTATGACTATATTCAAAATCTGTAAGTTTCATCTGGATAGCCTAACACAAAAAAAAGTTTCTCACAAAGTTTCTCCAATGACAGCAATATTGGTTTTATTGGGATAGCTTTAAAACTAGGTTGGGACAGACAAACACGCATATTTTAATTCTTTTGTAGATGCTGATTAAGAATCTATATGTTATATATATTTATATATATATATATATACTTTACTGGGTCGTTTGTATGGCAGCTAATTATCCGATTGATCCGATTCATATATCAATCAATTCTATATTGCGTATTATCTCGTATTATTCTCTTTTGTGTAAACATAACTGAGTGAAAGTTTAATTGCCCCTAGCAGAATAAAATGAAATATAAACTCTAAAAGAGCTGAAATGATAAAACTGGACGAATACTACTATATTCCATTGCTTTCGCTGTCTACTATCTAGTATCTTTAATGTGATTGAATTCCAAATTCGTATTATTATTAGTGCGTCTGTCAAACTGCTTCACCTGCAAGAAGGGGGATGAGTTATTTTTTACGCAACAGGTGCAGTGACAAGCAGTACAACTGCCAAAGAAGGTTTCAGTGTATTACATCAAAGTTTTTTTCTTCATGATGTAACAAGCTTCTTATAAAAATGAATATAAGCTTTCTTTATCCCTGTAGAAAAGTAGAGTAGGAACAATCAAATAAAAGTCAACGATTTTTTTAGGGGAACATAACTGAGAATTTTTTTTGTTATTTGGGGTAATTTAGGAAATATTTACTGTACAACTGGATGTCTACCAAAGTTAATGGCAAAGCCATAAAGACATATTGAATGCAAGTTTCAAAAGAAATAATAGTAAAAGATTGGCTCGAAGGGTTCGTATTGTAAGCAATAACATAAAGGGTAAAAGGGATCAAAGAGTAGGTCAGACTACTAGTACATTTGAGTATTTGTCTGATAATAGATAAAAAGTTGCAAGTTCTTGCCCCATGAATTTATTTGTTTTCATTACCAAATTAAGTGAGCAATAGACGTTGCGTTCTTTAAAACAACACCAAACTAAAGCTACCAAATGTTTTCAAAGTGAAAACTGAAAGTAATTCAAGTTACTACAAGGAAAGCAAAAGGTCTTAGCCTGGCCTTAAACATCTTCTAAGCGATTCACAAAACTTAACGAAGTCAAGAAGCTGCTGAAATGCCAAATTGCTAAGAGAATGAAACTATCTAAGAAGAAGACAACGACCAAGAGAACATAAAAAATAAGGCGAGAAACCGTGCTAAAAGCTTTGCCGCCAATAAGTATGTATTTAAAACAGTTAAACTAAATCAAATCACCAAACCCGAGGCAATCATATGTACAAGATTTAAAGTTTAAAGGAAATTCAAATTGTAAAATACATATGAAATGAGAGCTAAAGTTGTACAATAATTAGGTTGCGAATGTAGTATATAATAATAATATAATAATTTTTAATCGATTGGTACAAATGACCAATAGTATAGTAATTATAGTAGCCCATTTTGAATGTCATTTATAAATCATTATCAATCAAAAACCTTGTAAATTTTATTCTCACAAACACCCGATTTATAAGAAGTACTGGTATCATCTGTTACGCTCCCAGCTAATTATAGCTACGGGCAGTAAGAAGATATCATAATAATAGCTTCAGGAAGGACATACGGAAAATCTGATTCAAAATTGACTGTTTATGATATATACTATACAAAGTCGGCTAAGCCTTCTTATAGTCCTTACAAGTTCATGTTTATAGTAATATATCCTTGTATGGAAATTACAAGAAATAAGAAAAACTTCCTATTCACGGCTGAATAAAATTAAAATTGAATAAATATTATAAAATTTAAATCAATAATGAAAATTAAATTCTCATAATTCAAAACTGTCGACAACATGCAACTAACGTAACAAAGTATGTAACCACATTTTTCTGTTTATAGCTTTGGCCTGAAGCTGTTTGCTGTACATGAGCTGTCATCATTTTGGCTTTAACATCTCATGTATATGTGTTGTATATGCGAGCTTGGTATTAACATTGGCAACAGCCAATTATTGCTCCACTCGAGACACAGAAGCAGCACAAAAAGAACTAACAGTCGAACCCTTTTTGGGTTCGTAACTCTGGATCTGGATGTGCCTGTGTGCGACAACTGCGCATTAGGTAGTCCTCCGACAAGACAGAAAAAAGCCTTTTCGTCTTCTTCATCAGCTCTTACCTTGGGCCACTAAGCCCGGTTGACGGGCAAATTTTCAGCGTTACTCGTATTTTTATTTTGGGATATCAGGAAAGGTAAAGAGCGAAAGAAAGAGAGAGAGAGAGAGAGAGAAAATGGCGAGGGGGAGAAGGATTGGGAATGGGAATGGGTAGTAACAACAATGTAAGCGAGCTGCGGTTGACATACACTTGAAGGGTCGAAGTAACCTTAGTGAGCAAAGGACTAGTCAGGAAGCAGACAGGGAGACGCATGTCAAGCGCAACTCAGTAAGTTTTTGGAGCTCGTAACTACATATATGCTGGAAATGCCGGGCACTCGGCTCTCAAAATGGATGCCATAAATAGTAGGACAATTTCTTGTTGTTGCCAAATAGAAATCTGTAAATCTAGTGAACAGAGTAAACAATTGCACAAAGCACAACAAAGAATTGCACACACACACACACACACGCGCAGAGAGCGAACGAGATAGAAAGAAAAAATGTGAAGAAGTAGAAGAAAGGAAAAGTAAAGTTGCTGGAAACAAGTAAAAAATATATACAAGACAGAGAAAGAAAGTTTTTCAGTTATTGCTATTGTGATTCTTTTTTTTGACGTGTTTGACATTTTGTGGGTTCCTTGGGTGGACGACAGAGAAGAAGACGAATGAAAAGAGAACTTAAAAATGAATTTTATGTTGAACTTCCATTTGTGTGTTTTCATATTTTTCTCGGCTTTTGAATTGGATTTTTGCTAATTTATGGCACGCGCTTGTCTAAGTCGACGATGCGCTCTGTTACTATAAACGAAGAGTAAATATTTTATTATACACATTTATGACGCACTTTGGCGCATAGCTGGCTGCTGGAAAAACTTTTGGGACGCAAAACTGCCAAGTGGAACTATTAAAGCTGTAAAAAAGTTTTTCCCAACTCACACACACAAATATACTCTCTCACATATATACATATATATATATGTATGTCAACTAGAAAAGCCCCAGGCTCATGGTGTAACATAAAGAGAGAGAGAAAGAGAGTAACCAAAACAGGGTTAAGAGGAGCATCAGGGGAAAGCGTGCGGGGAGACTGGGAATAAGTGTATGAGGAAGAATGATAGAGGGACAGTGAGAGAGGAAGCTACGAGGGTCACACAAACATGCGGCTGGCGCTGTCAGCAGTCGCGTAGTTAGCGTTGTCGTCGTAGTTTTGACCGGAAATGCGCAGTTTTTAGTGAAGTGCCTGCCATTTTGAATTGCCAACACACAGATAGATCCATATGGACAGACATAGAGACGAGCATCACACACATGTTGTGCACACCCATACACACACACGCACACATTGCTGAACATTCGCGTTTGTCAACACATTTCGCGCGCACTTTGGCAAAAAAAAAAACCAGTGAACAGTGAACAGTCCCCAACAGATGGACGGATTCACCCGATCCAATAGTAACTAGTCACCATTCAACTCACACCATTGCTAAATTGTTTGTTCACTGCATACTACGCTTACATGGTCAATATGGCATTTTTTTTCTTGTTTTTTTTTTTTTTTTCTTTTTTAGGACTAAAATAGAGATTGTAAATATGAAAACATGGCAAATAAAAAGAAATTATTGTGCTTTAGCTGCATTCTTTTGAGATATTTGTATCCTGCACAAAATTCCACATCCGTATAGCTTGCTCAATACTCACAATTGATCAACACGATTGTATTGCTAAATGAATCTATTTCTATTTGTACTCTTATTGAAATCTCTACAAAATTTTTGATATGATATTGCTATTAATCAGTTGCATACGCAGCGTGGCTTTGAATGTAGAAGATTTGGTACAGTTTTATCCAAAGTTTTAAAATAACAGATTTCTTATTTATAGTTGAATGACATCCATCTTTATCAGTCTAGTAACTAAATCATATTTAACGGTGTCGTGCAGAACAATCTTTCCTCAACATCAAAATGGTCAATGAACCTTTTGCCCATTAGGGTAAACAGTGGAAAATTATGCAACTATAAGTTTTTTAGATCATTGCACGGGTATACTCATTTTGCTCATGAGTTTGTAATACAAATATATGGATATAGTCTAGATCAGTGCTTGGGTTTGCTTTCAGCTTGACAAATATCAAGAAGCAAAATGGAATCGGACAAATTTATCAAAAATTTGTCATAAAAAAAATTAGTCTATCTTTACTTTACTGTTTCATATAAATGTGGATCTCTGACCAACAAATGCTTACTAAGTTTATCCAGCTGAAATTTACTAAATATAAGTTTAGTTTAGATACGATAAGCTTTACGGGTATGCTTATCAGGGTAGAGAATAAATTTTGAACAACTTTTAGTCGTAAGCTTGCAAGAGTATACAGTTGTTGACGTAACGGGTAATCCTTCTCATTCTTTTTATTCGTCTCTCTTTCGCATTCTCACATTCTGCGCACTCTGCACTCGCAATGCTTATATCAACATTTCCGTTTAGGATTCATTTTGTTGCCGTTTGTCGGACTTTTTTTCATTAAACTGTGTCAGTGTGTTTGTATTTGTGTGCGTGTGTTTATTGGATTTTGACCAACGGATAATTTTTAACATCGCGGCAAGTTTTACTTTGCGCATTTCATTGTTTTGTCTTGTTATCATTGTTTTTTTTTTTTTTTTTTTGTGCACATCAAATCATCTCTGGTTTTGTCACAGTTGTCTTTTGACAAGAAAGGAAGCAAAGCGAAACCCGGATAACAGCTATATAGTTGCGTTTATTGTCGCCGTTGTTGTTGTTAGCGTTTACCCGGTGGGCAAAGATCAGCTCGGGGAAACCATATTAATTGCAATGAATAAAAGAAGGACTCGAAAGGAGCACAAAATAAAATTAATTGAGAAATGTGCAGAATAAATAACAAACAATTTGAGCAAATTGAAAACATTTTGTTGCAGAACAAAAATAACAATATTAAATTAAATAGTTGCAAACTAAATGAATATATTAATAAATATTGCCCCCAATGGCGTTTCCTTTTTTCAAGTGCATAGCATTGAATTGAATATATAATATTGAATTATGAATTGATAAATATTTGATGACCTCAACATATTTACTTACACTACAAATTGTTGCATAGCTCGTAGAATAAAATAAAACCCAAAAAGAATTAATTATGAATTTACACGGAAAATTAAATTATTAAATCATGAAATATATTCAACAATATATAAATTCGGAAAAAAAATACTATTAAAACAAGTAAGAAAGCTATAGTCGAGTATGCTCGACTATGTAATACCCGGTGCCCAAATATATATTATATATTTATATATTTATTTAGCTCGTGTTGCGCACTCCCCAATTTTAAGTTAATTTTACTATATAAATTTATACATTCAATATTTCTTTAGCTCCTGCTACGTACTCGCTATTTTTAAGTTAATTCCAACATATATATATTTATTAACATTAATACATTTTCGTAAAATAATTAAGAATTATAAATTTTATTAAATTTACTTATATTGTGATTTACCAACACAAAAAAAAAAAAAAAACCCTCTAACTACTGAGCCACACGCTTCACAAGTGTGAGAAAGAAAAAACACAAAGATATTATTGCCGTGTGTGGGGTTAGAGCCGCAGACAAGCGTACGCTATAAAGACGCCTCTCAAATTTTGGTATTTGAAATGCGTATAACCTCCATGTTAATTATCCGATCTGTATCCAATTTTCACACAACGCCCAGAAAACATATTCTTACTATGTACCATGTACCGAGATCTACTATGTACCGAGATCTGTGATCTGTTGATACGGACGTTTAGACGGATATGCTCCAATCGACTCGGCTATTGATCCTGAGCCAGAATATATATACTTTATGGATTCGGCCACGCCTCCTTATGGGTGTTACATACATTTGCTGCTGTCACAAAGTCAATATACTCTTGGTAGCCAATGGGCACCGAGTATAAAAATAATATGATGGGTTCATTCATATAAAAGCTTAATTTTGACCGATTATCGATCCGTTCCGACTTTTATATAGCCAAAACCAAAATAAATTATCATTACTTATTATCATTAGTTATCTTATCTTTAATTATCTTAAAATAGATAAATAAACGGTTATAGTTCATTCGACTCAGTTGTTGATTCTGTGACTTTGCCACGCGATACAATAAATATGAATAAAATGAAGATGTAGAGTATCAGAAAATCACAGTAACGAATATTAATATTTGAAATGCTAATTTTTTATATTCCTTGTTTCCGCGTCAAAATTTTTCTACAAGTACTAAGTATAACAAAAAAATTTCCGTAGCAGATTAATGTCGACAAATTAAAAATTAAAATATTCTGGAATCAGCAGAGAAAAGTAAGGGAAAATGTTGGCTAAGCTAAACTACAAATAAATAAATAAAATCTTTTAATGCATCGATTTATTATTTCTAATGAGGTAAAAAATTATGAGTAAAATCTCTGAAAAATCAACAGCATCTCTAAAGATATCCTATTGAAATTTTGATTGGCAAGCGGAAAAATCAACAGAAGCCAACGATAGCTATAGTCATAGTCAATCTAACGCCAAAGCAAACTTAAATGGATTTCGGATACTAGCATGATGTATTGTTGTGGGAAAGGTGTTATGGTATGGAAGTGGGATAGCTGGATAATAACTGCAACTGGCAGAGACAGAGAACTAGTATAGTTTGGTTGCTTATTAAAAACAACTTTGTTACGTTTCTTGTTTTCACAATTTTTTTGTATACCCTTGCAGAGGGTGAGTTAGTTTTGCTGTATAGTTTAAGTAGACTCTCAGGTTTTAAAGCTATCTGTGAATTAAGCAGAGATGTTTCTTATGGTTGCAGCCGGTAATTCCGAATAGGAATAATAGCTTTTATTCCATTTATATTCAATTTGAATTTCTAATATTAGATCTAATATTTAGATCAAGTATTGCCTGGAAAATTTCGGCTAATTTTGACGAAAAGAATGTTAATATTTGCAAAGGGTATGAAATCTTTTTTGAGATAAAGTTTACATTGTTTTATATAATATTTTTGTTTGGCCAAATTGACCGCGGAAGAGAGGAAGCGGGAAATGATGTGTGGAAGGAGATTGAGAAAGTCGGTAATATGATTGGGACCGCTTGTCAGTTATTAAAACTGCAGGATACAAAAGTTGTTTTCATTTAGTTGTTATCATTTTTATATTTTTTATACTGTAATAAATCGTAATGCTTATTGTATTTTACTGATTATGAGTATGTGAATAGATTGGAAAATAGAGTGTAGGAAAATCTGAAGTCGTGATTTATTATGAATTTAAAAGCTTAAAATTTTGATTGGTTAATTAGCTGAACTAAACAATGATTGTAAGTATTTAAGAAATTAAACAGCTCTACACTAAGCGTAATATACTAATTATTTATTTACCAATGATATCGGCCAAATATTTACCTAATCATTTGCCTTTTTCCATTTACTCATTGAGATATTTAAATCTACGTTTATATGTATGTATGTATTACCAAATAATGTGTCACACAAATTTTAGATGACTTTGGGTTACTTTTCCCAGGTGTATTAACATTGCCAGTGAGCCCGAAAAACGTACGACTGCAACACAATAATCATGGTAATTAACATGCAAACGAAATTATGAACGAGATAGCAGAAAGCAAAAAGTAAACACAAAGCAAAATAACAAGCCAAGACTCAATGAAATATCATTGTTGAAAATACCGCAAGAGGTTGAGGCAATGTTTAAATAAACAACGTATATAACGTGACCCTAAATAAGAGTAGGGATGCCTTGCCCTCGATGTCTGAGAACCAAAATGATGGGACGTGATGCGACAGAAGCATTGCGATGCTGTATGTTTTTTGGTCTCCACCACATTGGCATTGTCATCTTAGTCAGGCAGGGCAATGATTGGCAAAGAGACAAAGTCCCGACTATGCGACCTATGTTCATGTTCACACGAACGCGTTAATTAAGCAAAGTAAGCGGGACACACGTTGCCCCTGAAAGAGCGCGGGTGTTGAGAGAGACGAATGTCAATGGCAATAGGAATAGAATCGGGAAAGGTTAGTAAAGAAGACTGCAACTGTGAGGCAGTTATATAAAATGCATAGACACAAACGTGAAAGGATAAGGTTAAGAAGTCAACACAAAGGACGACGCGTCGGCGAAGACATAGATGACGTTGTGGTTCCTGTCCTCGCCGGGGGTTATCTACCTGCAGCATAGTCTCCGGCAAGGTTAAAAAAATAACAATAAAAAAAAACGAGAGAAGAGTTCATTTCGACAAGCCGAAGATTATATACACTGTATAGAAATAACAAAGAGCAAATATGATATCTATAAAATCGCAGACTTTATTCTGCACGTTACAAACTTTTTGCTATGATTAATATGCTCTCGTGAAGAGAAAAATAAAAACGATGTAGCAGAGATGCATTGAAGCGTAAGGCTGTGATAATCATGGGAAGGCGTCGCCTCAACACGTAACGTCAAATGCCACAGCAGCAGACATCAGAGGCAGGCAAGATGCGGCCAGGAGCTGGCGGAATCCTGCAGGCAGGAGCGGGCTATTGTCATTGCCAGTCAGTGAAATTGAACGATAATCACAGCAACTTGAGCCCTCAAGTGTAGGCATTGAACAGAACAATAAAGCAGCGCAAGAAGTTGATGAAGACGAGAAAGGGAAAAGGAAATAATAAACTCCTGTCTTTATTCATCATGCTGTTTATGCGTGGTAAGCCAATTTGGATATGGAAACGCTAGCCAAAAATATTCAATGAAAGTCGAAGGCGTTGTCATTGTCAAAGTGCATACAAAGTCATCTGACAATTTAGAGATGGGAAGAAACGGGACGGGATGGTATCAAGATGATGTGATGACGATGACAAGGCAGAGTAAAGACATTCTGTTGTTGCAAGTGTTCACTTTACCTCCTATGCCGTATGCTGCGTCTGTCTCTATGTTAAAAGTGAAAAAGATACGTATTTAATTGTTTTGTTGTGACGCGTTTCGACTTTGAGAGCTCAACCAAAACATACAGAAAATCTTCAAATGCATCTCAGAAATAAATAATTTAATTGTAAAATTTTGAATTTAAATAAAAAGCTTAAATGGACAGGGAAGTTTGCCAACGTCAACGAATATATCTAAGCATATTGGGAGTTTCATTTTTATTTTTTATGCAAAAATCGATACACAAAATAACATTTAAGCTGATGCTGCAATTAATTCTATTCTATTTCATAAATCGTCCAACAACATTTACAATTTAGCCAAAAATAAAAGGAAAATAAATTTGTAATCCTCATTTGAAAGACTTTGGAGATAAATATGAAAAATGTTGAGCAATAAAAGGGGAACTTAGGTGAAGAGATGTAGCTGATTTATTTGCATGAATTACAGAATCAGAGATTTCAAATTTTATTTGACTGTCGGAATTTTGTTACGAGTTGATAATTTTTCAATTTTTTAAAATACAATCAAAACATGAAAGAATTGTTATTTTTGTACTGGTATTGTATTTGATATTGAATGATATTTTCTACTGTGGCTATATAATAGAGCAGTCCAACTTAATTCAAAATTCTAGGTGCTGCATACAGCAAGCTTGGACTTAAGATCATGGTGAGTAGTATCAACTTTCATATGCCACTAAATCGTGTTCAAGTTGAGTTGACCCACATCATCCGCTTAGCATATTTAGGACCTGCCTCAAAAGTGAAGCGTCAGCAACAAATATCCTAGTCCTAAGCACCAAATACAGGACACAAGAGAGTTATTCGCACATACACATATACATACATACACTTTGAAATACACACATTTACAAAAATACAGTTAGATCTGAACGCACTAAGGTTCAAGGCGCGTATCTATGACAAGTTCAATATTATAATTTGTTTACGAACTTTCGTCTGCATTAAAAAAAAAAAAAGATAACAAGAAATGTCGCGCCTCGTGAGATAAAGAGCCACAGAAAAGACAAACAGACAAAACAATCAGTAGAGAGAAACATGGGAAAAATACGTACAAGCCAGCAAACGAAACTCAATTTTCGTGAAATAAAATCAAATTTAAATAATACAATAGGGGAAACCCTAAACGCCATTGAAAACAGCACAGCATCACAGCATCACAGCCAACAAAAATAACAATATGAAAATAAGCAAAAAGTATATGTAACACAGTTATAATCGAATGTGCTCAGTTATTGAATACCTTGTAGCAACAAAATTATTATACAATATATAATGAAATAATTAATAAAAATCCAAAATATGCAATAGAAAATTCATATTAATTAATTAATTATCAGACAATTCAATTTATATTTAAGGAATATCTTATGAAAACAATGGAAGTTGTAACCGGATAGTAAAAAACAAACAATAAACTTTTAAATAACATAATATCGACCGATCATTTCTATGAAAACTATATACATCCGAGAATAGTTGCCCGTTCCGTTACTGTACGCTGTACCCGTTCCGACATACATTCTTGAAGTATAAACTTTGCCGAATCTTGTAAATATACCTGATTCATACCAAACAAACACAGATAATTAATATAAATCCTAAATAGAGTCTATCACAGTACTTTCTGTATGCTGTTCAAATTAATATACCCAAATTAATATGCCTCTCTAATATTTAAGAAAGTTACAATCAAACGCACTCATTACTTTGTAACCGAATCTTTAAATATTTCTTGAACTGCCTTGTCAAAATCATTCTACCCAATAAGTAAATGGGTAGTGGGTATAAGAAATAAGAAGAACCGAAATAATAATAACAGCAAGTCGAAGGCAGACGTGAGCGTGACAAGAGCAACAAGGACATCATCAAGTATATCGCTGCTTATTTATCTTTATCGCAATTCGTTTCGGCCCCATTTTGCCCCTTGCTCTTTACTTATGGCTCAACCATCTTGCGTCTAACGTTTTAGTGCTGCGGGCGTCTTTTGATATAGCAGCAGGGTTGTATTAAGAAGGTCGTGATAACAGTTTAGAGGATGGCACCAGGAGCACAAGGGGGTTTGTCGATAGAGGAGTCTGTGATTCAAAAGACGACATCAATATTATTGCCATAAGTTTCATATTTGCACCCTTTAGATGCCGTTTAAAATTTCGCTGGCATCGTCTTGTATGCTATCATTCCCTTCGTTGTACTTGAAGTCCTCAAAGACGTTGTTCAACACAGGACAAAAGTTCCTGCTGGACAAAAGTATCAAGTAGTTTGTTTTTCATTTCGTTGGGGCTTTGAGTTTCTTTACTTTTGTGTTTGCGTCTTCGGTTTCTTTACATAATAGTGTATACAGCTTAATTTGTATACACTTGCATAGGATATATTTAATTTATATTTAGCATATAAAGTATATATAATATATATTCTTGATCCAAATCAGCAGCCAAGTAGAACTGCTGTGTTCTGTGTCGGACTGTGTTCAGTCGGACCAATATATCGTATAATTGCCATGGAAAATCTGTCGAATTTGGAAGCACTATAACTTTATTGTTTAAGTAGTAAAGTGGCCAAAACACACATAATTTAAACTCGACTGCCACAGGGACGACTGAGTCAAAAATTAAAGTTTTATAAAAATAAAGTTCGATTGTAAGTGCGTGAAACATTTGGCTTGCCTATGATTTGCGGAAATATTTATTGATTTTTTTAGCTTACAGTGTTGTCCAGGCTGCGCCTCGGTCCCCCAAAAAGTAATGGAAAAAATATTTCCTGAATTATGTGTATCTTCCTGTATACATACATTTATATGTGTTTGTATGTGTATGTAATTGTGCAATGCAAACAAAACCAAATATAGACAAGTGACAATTTGAACTGATTTACGTGCAATTTAACAAAATTGCAGTAGAGCACATCAAATTGACTTTTTTTGAAGTAGACTGAAGACGTCAGCTGATAGGGAGGGAGGCATCTAGGAGTGCGTAACAAAGAAAACATTCAAATTGAAATTAAACTATTTGCAAATGCATGAACGAGTGAATGGCTAGAAGAATATACATACATACATATATGAAGGCGACATTGGAATGGAATTTAGAATTTCCTAATGAAAAATTTTGCCAATATTTAAAAAATTCTTGATTTGCCTATAATTTCATCTATTTGTATATCGAAATTGGCCTCTATAGGCAAATTATTAGCCAAAGTAAATCATTTGATGATTAAATTCAATGTAATATTTTAAATATTCAAGACTACACAACTTATATTGAAGTCAAGAAAATAGAAAATCTATTATATACATATAAAATCAAGTTATATTCAAGGGTCAAAAGTTTTCTATAGGCAGAAAGAGACATCTCATTAACTTTAATCAGCTAAATCCCTTCAATGACAAATAGTTATTTCGAACTGAGCTATAATCGATTTAGGAACTTAAGTTAACTCAAATGATATTTAACTATCAAGAAAAGTGTAATTTCATTTGAATCAGCATATAAATGTTACTTTAATGTTATTGTATTAGGAAGTACAGATTTGTTTTCAGCCCAGCGTTCATGTATGTGACATAATAATCTGAATTTTCTTTTCATTTTAATTAATAGCCAATTTACACTAATCTTAAATTTAGCTGCCTATCAACTTTTTACAGGATAAAGTAAGTTAATTAATTGCAGTTACTTGCTGCGTAATGAATAAGGGTCAAGTTCTGAGTTTCATTTTGACTTGTCAGTTTTGAAGACACCGTATTCTTACCGTAGACTAATTAACATTGACTATTCAATACGCGCTTACCTTTTTTCGTCGGTTGAACAGAGCATTAGAAACTTTGCATCTAAAGTATCTTGAGATAATCTTGACAAATGGATATAAATATGAGCAAAATTCCAATTTGTTAATGCCCTTTTATAAAATTGTCAATATATCTGTCAAATATCAATTTAAATTTATGCAAATATTTTCAATAATCGCTAGATAATTGAGAAAGCTATCATATTCATACTAGTTTTTCAGACCTTTTGGAGTATTTTGAACACAAAAAGTTTTTTTTTAGTTTGACGATCCCAAAACTCGCGTAACCACAAGACTTTATGCGAACTGTTTGTTTTTGGGCATAATAAAATATTTTAGATAATCAAAGATTGGAAATAGATTTGAGTAATGCATTTCTACATTTGAATTGTAAATTTATGGAAAGTTTCTATTCCTTTAAAAAATAAAAAGCGGGCATTAAAAACTCAATTAAAAAACCTTCTTAGTGCCAGCTTAAGCAATCTGCTGGACGTAATTGTATTTATTTTGAACAATTTTGTAATCAAAGTCAGTAGAGCAAACAATCAAGATTACTTTGACCAAAATGTACCTAGCTGGAAGTAATATAAAACAAGAAGAAAACACTTTCTACAAAAATAAATAAATAAAAGAAAAGAAAAAAAAAAAATAAGTCTGCTGTGATGGGACAAAAAAAAATTGCACCAAATTAATGAAAAGCTCCAAGGACAGTGCAAAAAAAAAAATTGCAGTTAATTTAAAGCGGCGTAAAAAATTTACGACAGAAAAGCAAAAGGTAGGGAAAATGTTAAACTCTTTGAATTTAAATCTCCAATTGCGAAAGACACCGAATCAAACAAAATGCGAAGCTAACGATAGTTAGAAAGTACTCCATGCACTTTTACTACACAGATATAGAGATAAAGAAAAGAGAGTAAAGGAGAAATGCGTATAAATTCAGGAAAACGTAAATTTATTTCAGCAAAAAAGACAAGCAAAAAGTGCGCATTAAATAAGTAATAAAGGAATCAAGAGAAGTTAAGTTAAAATATATGAAAATCAGTTGGACTATAAGCTGCGGCGCTAACAAAGTTGCCACTTGTCAAACGTCAGTTGTCAGTTGTCTGTAAATGTTTATGAGTTAATCAACTTGTAATGACCAACGGAGTCCCGAAACAACTGGTCCAAGGGGAACGGCGATGCAGTTGAAGTGATGAACAAATGGGGTAAACTGACAAAAAAGTCACTTAAAGTCCGACGAAAAGAGACAGCGATAAAGATAAAAAGAGTGAGAGAAAGAGAGTAAGAAAAAATGTATGCGATGGTAAAGAGTAAATGCGAGTGAACGCAGACACAGAGTATTCAAAAACACAAACTGTGAAAAAAATAAATCTTAATTAGCTCTCATTTAAAAGCAGACGCAAGCCGGACAAGCTCAATGTCCAAAGCTGCAAATGATAAAAAACATCAACATCAACTAAAATGAACGACAAACAAATAAAAGTAAAAGTTTTTTTTTTCTTATATACAGCAGCTTCACAGCCAGCATTACCAGCAACTACAGCGATAGCGACAGCAAACAGTGGAAACGAGCAGCGCGCTTTTAGTTTAACAACATTTATCAAAGTACCCAAACGTAGGTCAAGGCACGAAGCATGTCAAAAATTTCTTTGATTTAGAAATTATTGAAAGTTCTCTAATACTCTCAATGATTACCTATTTCACAATTGCAGCTGTGAACATAAAATTAAAAGAGTTTTATAGGTTTATAAGATTATGAGCATCATCAAAGTTCAAATCATATTTTAGGCCTGCCTGTTTGTTTCAGCCTAAACTAGTCTTTAAAAAAACTTTATATATAGGGATAGCGTGAGGTAAGAAAGAACAGAGAACGAATGAATCATGGTTAATATCGCAAAAATTAAGCCATATTATATTAAATGAAAGATAGTTTATAGTTCGTTGCTTTCAGTCAGTCATTTGACCGGGTAAAATTTTAAAATTCGGCATTGTGCTTCCCAGTAAAATGGTAAACTTGCCTTTTCAATGGAATCATTACAATATCTCTTTTTTACAAAACATCAAATTTGACCATCGAATAAATTTTTTATTAATTAGGAAATTATATTATTATTTTATTTATTATATTGACTTTCATTATAAAAAAAATTATAACAACTGTTACCGTTTCTATGATATGCAATAGCGACAGTATAGGCCTGTACAAATTAAAAACACAGTATGGGGGAGCGTTAGGTAAAAAAGAAAATTTTTTTTTAACCTCCATATTATTCATATGCCAAAAAATTTTTGAGTATTATGTATACCGTTTTGGAGCTGGAGTTTTAGGCTTTCTTAGAACTTAAATTAAAAACATGCTTTAAAAATTTAATTTTAAAAAGTCTGTACAAATTAAAAACACAGTGTGTAAATCGAAAATTTTCAATTTTTTCAAAAATTTCAGTTACTGAAAGTATGCTACAAACAAGTACAACATTACCAAGTAAGTAAATTAGCCATTTTTAGTTGGTTATTGTTAAGAAGCTATATAAGATGGTCTGTAGTATGGAATGTAGCACAGCAGAGCCTTTTCTCAGTATTATATCGCCTTATTTGTGTTTTTTCGTTTATTTGCTTGTGTTGTAATTATTTGTAGCATAATTTCACTAACTAAAAAAAATAAGTGTATCGATTTTACATACTGTCTTTTTAGACAGCTTGTTGTGCTTGTCAAATCTTAAGTGCCTGTCCAGAATCACACCCAGGTACTTGTGTTGTGTGGAGTGAGCTAGAGTAGTGCCGTTTAGCGTTACACCTGGCTTTTGTCTGCTAAAAACAAGCTGTCCATCGCGAACAAGGCAAAAATATACAAGATGGTCTTAGCCCGAAGCCTTTCCTATGCTATACAGATTTTTGGCATTGCAGCGAAGACATAAATAAATAAAAATCCGCGTGTTGCAAGCAAGAACTCTAAGAATGATCTCAGGGGTTCCTTGGTACGTAAGAAACAGAGATATTGAGCGAGACCTCAATGTCCCTCTGATTGGCGACAAGCTTAATAAGCTAGCCGTCAAATATACGGCGAGGCTAGTGCACCATCCAAATCGTCTTACAAGACAGCAGTTCAACGCCGGCTCAAGAGTTAGAAAAAGGCTCAAACGTCATCACCCTCAAGACCTTCCCCAACGGACTTTAAATTAAAATTATATTCATCATATACGCCATTTCATTTCCCATTATTACATCCTGCTTATTAATGTAAATATCTGTGTATAAATGTAAATATTTGTTATGTTAGTTCTTACCCTAGCTTCTAGACATAGTTTAACTCTTTAATTATAATTCCTCACTAGATTAAGTTGTCACAAAAAGGTAACAGAACACACTAGTCTGTAATATACTTCTTATTATAAAAAAAAAGAAAACAAAAAAAGTTTTAAAATTTTAACCGGGTCAAATGACTGACTGAAAGCAACGAACTATAATCTATTTTTCATTTAATATAATATGACTTCATTTTTCGTTCTTTGTTCTGTCTTACCTCACGCTCCCCTAATACTATATATTATATATCTATATGTTTATATATTATAATACAATACTATAATATATTAATAATATAAAATATAATAATATCAACTGATATCCAATTAAATTGTAAGTACATGTACAGAGTAATTAGTAGACGTTTGTCCCACAATAACTAAAAAGATTCAATAAAAAATTAAAGCAAATTATATTGTAAGTATATAAGCAATTTGCAGTTAAATATCAACCCAAAGTTCACGCCCAAAAGAAAGAATGGGCTGGAATTGTTAACATAATGTCGACTCTATCCTACCAATAAAATGTCAAGAAATTTGCACAAGCGTCGACAATTTGCTCAGGTAACATTAAACAGTTAGAGCATAGTTCGTTGGCAGTTTACTTACTCCCCTCGGGCAAGGTCTTCCATTTTAAATGCTCCAAAAGGTTTTTTGACAACAATTATTTTTACGATGTTGCGTCGGCGTCGATGGGATTTGGTTGGTTTGGAGAGGGAGAGGAAGGTTGAGTGTTGGTTAGCGGTAGGAGGTGTGTCAAAGGACGGGATAGGAACTTGGGACGTGAAACGAGCAGCGAGAAGCTTGAAAGTGAATAAGACTAGGGCGCGTGCACACTAATTTCTACAAAAGATAATCAACAGTGATAATTATTTTTGTTGGAGTTGTACGATGGGAACCGCAGCTAAATGCGAGCACCTGCTGTGTGAATTACTTGAACGGCGACAATAAGTTGGTATCACCTGGCGGACAGTTAGCCCTACCAGCGCGTCCCTAGAATCAACTCCAACCTCAAATTCAGTTTCAATGCCGAGTATCCAACACAGTTGAGGCTTGAGGTTTGGCAAGATTTCAGCGACAGTCAGTGGGGATGCTACTGCGGTTGCTGCTGCTACTTTTGTTGATGATGATAACATTTTTGCCATAACGTTGACGACGACCAACGACGTTTATATTCAGAGCTGAACAGCAAAAACTTTCGTAATTACATGAAATTTTTTTTTGGAGGTAAATAACTTTGAACTACACAGAATGTCGGACGACCAGCGCAGCGTCCCGCTGGTTACGGCTAGGCATCTGCCAGTCCAACTCGAACTCCGATTTGGTCTTTCTCTTGTTTCGGTCTTTGGCTCTATACCCGAAAAACCGGCTGACCCCACAAAATGTTCACTAACTGCGCCCGCACATTTCAAGTAATTAAAATTTTGTGTTTATGTTTCGTAGGCAATGGACACGCAAAGCGGCACCAAGAGCAACAGAGGCAGTAACAGCGACCATGAACATTTTTAAAACAATTCTTGGAAAACTTAAATTATTGAAATAAGCATAAAATGTTTAGAGACACACTTTTCACGCTGTCACAAGTTCTTCAGAGTTCTACGCATAAAATTATTTTTAAGAAGTCTGTTGAGTTGTTTATATTATTTGCTACGAATAGTAGTCATGAAGTTTTATATTAAATCATTATTTCATGTTCAAAGTACTCAAATTTTAGAAATATGAAAGTATTGCAATAGTGCATTTCGAATTCGTCATAAAATGACTCTGAAACTTCGAAGTTCGAACACATTTATTGTGTTGCCACTGTAGACGCAGTTTATTGCTACGTTGCTGCACTCCCCGTTGAGAAGTGAATCGATTCATTGTCCAGTGTTATGTCGAACTCACTTATAGTCACTTGCAAAGAGCACGCGAGGCGCGACAATTAAATTAAAAATAATTAAAAGTTATGAAAATGTACAAGACATTGGATAGATGGAGCAAGTGTCGGGGCCATTGACCTAGTGGGCGCGGCTTTCTGTTCAGTTGTGTTTTGTTGTGTGTCCTGCCAGTTAACATTGACTCTACTGCACTGTTGACTTGACTCTGCAGTTAATGAAAATTTATTCTATGCAATTTGCGACGGCTGTCGGATGCTAAGTGCTATCGTTGCCTTTTTTTGGGGAGTAGGGAAAGGGATGAGCTGTTGGTCAGCGATTGCTCCGATTCCACTGCCCAACGCTTGTCTCTGACTTTAGAACGGAAATAATTTTATGCATTCATAGTCTAACAAAGGGACTGACAGGGCGTAGTAAGTAATATGAATCGGTTAGCCTTTGATGCCAAATGTCGCCAGTAATTGTCGGCTGTCGACTGCCTTTTGCTGTCTCCTGCTGTTGCACATTTCGCATGTGGCATTATGTTTTATGAAATTATCAGGGCGTGTGTTTTAATTTTGTGGTTTCCACTGTCTCTTTCGTTTATTTCCTCAATCTCTTAATACGCTTTCCCTTACTGTCTGTTTATCGGCCTGTTGATCTTGATTCAGTTATTGCCGACGACATTGTCTGCTACTACTGCAACAAGTTAACTTTACGTCTCATACACAGAGCATTGTCGGGAGTTTTGATATGATATATCAATGTCAATGCTATCGTGCTATTTGATTAGTTTGTGCTGATTAGTTGGTTGCATCAATGTGCGGTAATCATTCGCACTCATTATTACCATCATTACTTAATGTCTTACTTGCGATAGACAAATAGACTCGTAAAAAAGCTTTTGAAAATAATATATTTAAAAAAACTTTGAAATTTAAGTAAATGGAATTACAGTAATTATTGGTATAGTATACAAGAAATGATGCATGAGCGAACAATACTTTTTATTTATTTCAAAAGCAATATTTGCTTTATTGCAATTTGAGTGCATATTATCATTATTATCATGGTCTATAGCTTTTTGCGTAGTTCAGCATTGATGTTAAGGTTAAAAAGTATATTTTCCAAATTTATTTATACAGGAAAAGGTTGCATTTTAAAATTGTATTTTTAAATAAATTAAAATATAATAATATTCTGTACCCATTAAAAATAAATTTAATTTTAGTATAGATTAAAACATGTCCACCAAGTCGGACCACTGTATCATGTAGCCATTTTTTTCACTATTATTTGCGTCTATTCATATATAATTTTTAACGGCTTTATAGTTGTCAAATGCTAGACAATCGTCATTTAAAGAGAAACTAACCCGAACGACTAACTTGAATTGGTCGACAGCAGTTTTATAGTTAAAATAAGCGATTTATAGGTGAGAAACTAAATGTGCTCATAAATAATGAAGGTGTTTTATGGGAAATCATGAAACTGGAAATATTTTTTTTTACTCTAAAATTCTTAAAATGTGATATTTGACTTGACGCATAAAACTATCATCACGAATATTTTTTTTATTTTTAAATAATAGTTAAAATGAAATAATACTATATATGTTAAATAACTTAGTAAAAACATTTTGCTTTTGAAATTTTTTGGATTCGCTTATTTGTTCAATCGTAAAGAAGTCGTAGTCGGTTAAAGGCCAAAATCTGTTGGGATACCTTAAAATAAAGCCAATAGAAAGTCTGCCACAATCTCTTTCCCCATAGCCAATAATTGTTTGTTTACTGTGTATACATACTTTTGATGTTTATTTTTGTGGACTTTTTTATTTATACTCTAAAGTTTATGTTGAAATTGGGTATAATAAGTATTTGCAAATGTATGTAACATGCAAAAGATAACGTGGTTTACTCTATAAATGAAATACCATATATTCTTGAATGGAATATACTTTGACTGTCATATATATTTCATGTACATACAATTTTTTGTAGTTCTAGAAAGATCCAAAATTAAATAATGAAAATTAAAATTTGCTCTTTGATATATTCTAAATTCAAACATATTCGTCATAGAGTCACAGTCATCAAAGCTAGACCCAACAAAGAGCTGGTGCAATGCTATAGATGCCAAGGTTGCGGGCATACACGCAATTACTTAAAAGGCCTGTCTGTGGTAAATGCTCATGTGATCACGAAACTAACTACAAGGTGTGTGTAGCCAATTCCAACGAGAAGTACATATGTGGCAACTGTGGTGAGGATCATATGTCAAGCTTTAAGGGCTGTCAGGTCAGAATTGGTCTGAGCAAAAAATTAAAGCCAGAGGCAAGACTACCAGTTAATGGACTGCAGAACAGTGCCAGGAATAATCAAAGAAAAGATCCAGCAGCACAATTTATCCCACACGCTGCCGTTAGAAGTGGGGTCTCATATGCTGATTTGGTAAAATCAAATGGTGAGAAACATGTACCGGTTAAACCAGGTTTCGCTCGATCTCGCAATGCTAATGAAAATCCTAGTCAAGATGACAGATTCAGCATTCTGGATAAAGCGGTCCATGACATAAACTCCAGATTGGATCAAATGTTCAAACTTATTCAGGAAACAATGGAAGCAAACAGAGCCTTTCGTGACCTGGTACAAAAACTTATATCAAAATGATCAATATACGACTAAAAATCGGATAAACGCACGAGGATTGATCGACCTTTCCTTTGTGCCAACAAAATCGACCTGGACAAAAAATATACCTACTTGGATAAGACCAATACTACGCTAATCACCACAGTGGTACCTCAAAAAATGGCGGTGCTGTGCTAATTCACTTGAATATTTCACACCCCCCGACTGAGCCCATGTCATGGATGAAGTTACAAGTAGCTAGTGTTAATAGCATCAAAGTTTCCTCCCTTTACCTTACCTTTACCAAACATCAATGATGGGGCAAGCTAAGATCATGCACTCGAGGAAGGAGATTTCAAAACTCCATAACAAGCAGCACATGCCAAATTCTTGCCACAGGAGACCCAACCTTCTACTCATAAAATACACAGCTTGCTCCCTCGGCACTTGACTTCTTCATATATAATGGAATCGCGTCCAACAAGTTATCTATTCAACTTTCACATGAGCTTTCTTCGGACCACTTACCAGTAATAGCAGATCTACATCAAACACCACAGATCAAACAGAGGAAGTATATTCTCCCACATGGCTGTCGAACTGAGGTCTTTAGAACAGATCTAGAGAACAGAATAGACCTGAACATGAAAATAAATAGCCCAAAAGATATAGACGATGCAATCTCTATTTTTATGCGTAATATATCCCTGGCTGCATCCTTTTCGGCACCAGCCACCTCATGCACTCAAAGTCAATGTCGCCAAACTACGCTACCCCCAAATGTTGACGCGCTCCTGAGCATGAAAAGAAGAGTCCGAAAAGAATACGTAAGAACGAGAGATTTACGTGTCTACCAAATCTACAAACGACTTATCGTGTTCAAAAAGCCCTTGTCAGAGCTAAGCAAGACAAGATAGATGGGATTCTAGAGGAAGCTAGTCCGGATGCATCCACAAATTACTCTTCCAGCATTGGGAAAGATGACAGGGTTATTCTGAACCGCATCCTTGAACTTAAGTCGGTGGCACGACGAATTCCAAAGTGGCAGTTTGGTTTCCGAAGAAGGCACGGCACTCCGGAACAACTCAACCGTGTTGTCAACTTCGCCCTGGATGCCATGGAGCGCAAGATGTACGCAGTTTCGGTGTTTATGGACAGCAAACAGGCGATTGATAGAGTGTGGCATGATGGTTTACTTTTCAAACTAAGAGACATACTTACCCCACAGTTGTGTCAGCTCGTCAGAAGTTTTCTCCTGGACAGAAGTTTCAGTGTCGTCGTTGATGGAGTAAAATCGCAGGTGTACCTCAGGGCAACGTTCTAGGTCCTACTCTACGCTATACACAGCGGACAAGCCTAACCACAGCGCCATCACGGGCTTAGAAGAGGACAACATATTGATAGCAACGTATGCCGATGATACTGCAGTGCTAACAAGAAGCGTAAGCATTGGCATTACTACTGAAGCACTGCTGTCCAAATTTATCGCATTACAGCTAAAATAAATTTAAATAAAATAAGAATAGCGCAAGCAAAAATACTAAGAAGAATATGTAATGCCCCCTGGTACATGCACACGAGAGATATTGAGAAGGATTTCAAGGTCCCCAAGGTTGGCGATGTTATCCAGAAGCATTCGGGTAAATTTTCCAGAGAATGCATTTTTATCCCAACTCATTAGCGAGGAGGCTAAGAAATGCTCCAAGAAAGAGAAGACCTAAGAGGTACCATCCACAGGACCTTCCAATGAGGTCCCTAGTATAATTTTGTTAACTAATAGGTCGATTTAGAAATAATAATAGATATAGATACATCATAATACGATTAATTGTTATTAGTTTTTTAGGGTACAACTTGTTAAGCTGCCAATAAGGTAGCAGTACACAAGTTAAATAATAAAATATACAAATTTAAAAAAAAAAAATTTTTTTTATTAAAGAATATAGGGTATAATAGTAGTTTTTATTATTTATTATACTCGGTGCCAATTGGGTGCCCTCCACAAATCGATAAAAAACCATTTTGAGCACATCCAGCCAAAATAAGAATATGTTTGCCTGACCGTTGTGTGAAAATTTGGTACAGATCGGATAATTAACATGGAAGTTATACACATTTCAAATTCCAAAAGTTGAGAGGCGTCTCTATAGCCTACGCTTGCCTGCTGCTCTGACCCCACACACGACAACATTAACTCAGTGTTTTTTCTTTCTCGCACTTGTAAAGAGTGTTGCTCAGTGGTTAGAGTTTTGAACTTGCGTGCAAGAGGTTCGATTCTCGAGGCGATTTTTTGTTTTTTTTTTAATTAACTTAAAATTGGCGAGTGCGCAGCACGAGATGACATAGAGAGCATTGAAGACTTTTTAAGATGGAGAAAATAAAAGTTTGAGGCTAGCAACAATGACGCATAAATAGCAAGCTCTCAGCAATAAGGGACAAAAAAGTGAAATAAAAGTTATTTTCTGCTTGCTATCGGTCTTATCCCTGATACTCAGCGCATAGCTCAGCAGCTTAAGCCTGAGACTACGACCTAGGTGAAAGGATACTGTTTTTGAGGTTGCGACCAGGCACCAAACAGTTGCAAACCGAAAGGATAGAGTAAATACTTAAGCTGGGGAAAAGCTAAAGATCGAAGTTATTATATATTGTAGCTCTTCATCTAAACTCAAAAATTTCGTACGATGTTCATCAGAAAATAAGCGAAATACAATTGATATCAATTATATAAACAACTTTTTTATAAAATTGCGGGATAAAAAAATAGTTAAGATAAAAAGATAAATATTAGTTCAATGCGTCAATCATCAATAAACGTAAATCTGTTACCTAATATATGGACATCGCCTTACAAGTTTTTCTTCTTTAAAGATATTTGCAGATTAAATTTTAATACTGTTTCAACAATCATGTTGAACGAATAGTAGATTTCATACTCAAGGGCAAAGGGTATTTTAACTGTCGCGTGTGTGTGACTTCTTGTTATTTTTATTATACTCGGTGCCCATTGGGTACCAGAGTATATTGGGTTAGTGACAAGAGCAAATGTATGTAACACCCATAAGGAGGCGTGGCCAACCCCATAAAGTATATATATTCTGACTCAGGATCAACAGCCGAGTCGATTGGAGCATGTCCGTACGTCTGTACGTCCGTATGAACACACAGATCTCGGAGACTATAAGAGCTAGAGACTTCATTTTTTTTGCAAAGTGTTTGTAGTGTTTGCAGGCAGATCAAGTTTTGGATTTTGCCACGCCCCCCTCCGCCTCCACAAATCAATAAAAACGATTTTAAGCACACCCAGACAAGCTATAGAACTGAATTTTGGTACAAAATTAGAATATGTTTATCTGGACGGTGCAGATCGGTACAGATCGGATAATAAACATGGAAGTTATACACATTTCAAATTCCAAAAGTTGAGAGGCGTCTCTATAGCCTACGCTTGCTTGCTGTTCTCACCCCACACACCGCAACATTTACTCATTGTTTCTCACATTTGTAAAGAGCGTGGCTCAGTGGTTACAGGGTTGAACTCGCGTGCATGAGGTCCGCGGTTCGATTCTCGAGACTATTTTTTTTTTTTTTTTTAAATTAACTTAAAATTGGCGAGTGCGCAGCACAAGCTAAATAAATATATAATATAACTTTGGGCACCGAGTATTATATAGTCGAGCACACTCGACTATAACTTTCTTACTTGTTTGTGTTGTCATTGCTGCTGTTATTTGAGAATATCTCTATGAGGAATGGTTTTGTAACATGAGCCGTGCAGAAAACAAGGATAACAAAAACAATCAGCTGGCAACTGGAGTTATGCGCTTCAGGCGGCAATCACCATGCAGCTCATCAACCACGATAGCGGCTCCGTCTGGTACACCAAAGACCAAAAAATTGACAGCAACAAGAGTTGATGCTGCTGTTATTGTTGTTGTTGCTGTTTTAATTGCTGCTGGGTTCATTCAAGTGCCCAACTGTCTGGCTTACTCATGCCACAACACGCTTTTTGTTTTGTACGTGTCACATCGCTTAAAATCATGGCCCGCATTTCTGTTTTAAATAAATATTTATTTATTTCGCATATTTATTTTTTTATGTTTATTGCGTTCAGAGTCGTCCTAGTACCACACGTGCGACATATGACACAACAGTTTCCCGCCCTGCCCCTGTCTTTTCTTTTCTCTTTTCTCTCATTTCCCTTTATCATTGCCTCTCTCGTTTATCCTATGTATGTGATAGGCCAGTTGATGGTGTTATGGCTGTATATCAATCTGTATATCTACTTCAAATGTAAAATTCAAAAATGAAAGGCGCTGCAAAATACCCAGCAATGCAGTACTCAGCAGTTGAAATAGTAATTTTATATTTAAAATATATTTTAATGTAGACAATAAACACTGTAAATTTTAACGATGTTTACGCTGCTAACTGTTCTTCTGATTTTGTTTGTTTTGTCTTCAATTTGGAAGTGTATTCAACGCTCTGAAGGTAATTTTTATACTCTTTCAAGTGTTTATTTAGTGTTACGTGTAGAAAATGTGCCAGAACTCAAAGAGAGAATAAATATGTATATGCATTTTGAGAATTAGTCCATGGTGCAAGCCAAATTTGATATACTCAGAATCTAGATGAAACTAGGCACATATACTTGTAATAACATAAACTTTATATATAACTAGCCTGAGTAAGACGGAAAACTCTTTCATATAGTCACTATAGGATGCGTCGATTGCAATTAGTTAAATGAAATACGTTTTTGCCTACTATGTTATTGGCTCAATGGCTGTCGAAATTGATCTAAATTACACTTCCATACTATATTATAATACATACCACCATAAGAAGCAACCGACAAAATTGAACTTTTTGTATAAAAATACTTTTCATGGGCATGTAATCTTCGGAAGTCTGTACCTATCTTGGTCTTTCATGCTTAGAGTTTTATTACCAACTCGGTGTGCATGTTTAATAGATCTTAATTAGTGATCTGATCTCTTATAAAAAGACGGTCTATATAAGTCGGTGGATATTTGTTTAATAAATAATAACTAACTCAAGTAATATAGTTATAAAGGATCGATCTGTAGTCAGTTGAGTAATTGCATTAACAACTCTTATTTTAAGCATGGAAGAGTATGAAATCGTGAGCATATAACCAAAAATTTTTCATTATTTTCATAATTTTTATACTCGGTGCCCTTTGGGAACCAAGAGTATATTGGGTTAGTGACAAGAGCAAATGTATGTAACACCCATAAGGAGGCGTGGCCGACCCGATAAAGTATATATATTCTGACTCAGGATCAACAGCCGAGTCGATTGGAGCATGTCCGTCTGTCCGTCTGTCCGTCTGTCCGTCTGTACGTCCGTATGAACACACAGATCTCGGAGACTATAAGAGATAGAGACTTAATTTTTTTTGCATAGTGTTTGTAGTGTTTGCAGGCAGATTAAGTTTATTTTGGATTTTTGCCACGCCCCCCTCCGCCTCCACAAATCAAAACAAGTAAGAAAGTTATAAAGTTATAAAATCGACGTAATTAACTAACGATTTTAAGCAAACCCAGACAAGCCACAGAACTGAATTTTGGTACAAAGTTAGAATATGTTTATCTGGACGTTGTGTACAAATTTGGTAGATCGGATAATAAACATGGAAGTTATACACATTTCAAATTTCAAAAGTTGAGAGGCGTACGCTTGCATGCTGTTCTCACCCCAAACGACGGCAACACTTTCTCAGTGTTTCTCACACTTGTGAAGAGCGTGGCTCAGTGGTTAAAGGGTTGAACTCGCGTGCATGAGGTCCGCGGTTCGTTCCGAGACGATTTTTTTTAAAAAATTTTTTTTTTAATTTTTTTTTTTATATTAACTTAAAATTGGCGAGTGCGCAGCACGAGCAAAATAAATATATAATATAACTTTGGGCACCGAGTATTATATAGTCGAGCACACTCGACTATAACTTTCTTACTTGTTTTTTAATAAAATGTTTACAAGAACTCTGAGACTTCAGGGTTGTGCCCTTAAGTTTCTGAGGGCGCATTAATGTTGGCAGCGGGTTAAGATTGGAGGTATTTTATATGTGTTTGTCAAACCAGAATTTCGGTCTTTTATTATATAGCGAATGCTGTGCAGCACTATTGTTTGTTGCCAGAAATCATATTCATAAATATAATTTGCATTTGGCATTTCAGGGAAATTGCCAAGAGGCTAGACGTAAAGGGATAAAGGCAGAAAGAAGAATATCTAGAGATAGAAAGATTCGCCTAGTCGCAAGTGTCGCCAGGACAAGTAGCCATGGCCTGGCATTTGACACTCACACGATTTCCAGTGGTTTGGAATTGAGGATGGCCAAGCCGTCTGTGTGTTTGTCTCTGACACAGTATTCGAGTGTGTGTGCTAACTGCCCGACATTATGGCACAATAGTATATCCTTTTTATACGAAGGATGGAAGATATTTGTCTATTGAATTCGGACAAGATTGCAAGCCCCTGTTCATTTTATAAGATATATCGATGTATTTATGTGCCAGTTTCGATGTAACCCAGAAAAAATGTCATAAATTTAGTGATTCTTCAGAATTTATTGATAATCCCTATATAGTCAATATAGTCGCTCTTAAATATGTGTTTGCACACTTTTGGGACTATTTGGCTTTGAATTTATTAATCAGAAAGTTAATGGCGAATATTTTGGAATGTCGTATCCTGAATAACATATATGTAGATCAAGTTTGTCTCAAATTTTGGGTGCGAAACTTTACAAGTGCAGGGAAGGAAGTGGAGGAAAGTGTGACAGGAATCGCTCGACAAACATATCAAAAGTTGTTGCGCGGCTTTAATTAAACTTGGTAAATAAATGTATAGCAGAAAAGTACTTTTGGCAGTTGTAGCACACAGCACAAACATACTATATATAAGACACGCACACATATATTGCGATTTAGATGTAGGGAACTATAAATGGGAAACCCCCAGCAAGTCTACTGAATTCAGCGAATAATGAAACTAGTCGAAAGACTGGTTGTGCGCTAAGAAACAATACGGCAGGATGAAAGAAGATAGCCGAAACGGGACTTACGTATCAGGTGCCGCTGCTTTCCTCCCCACACAATGTCATCGCCTGATTTGAAGCAAACTGTTGATGGCTTGTGGCATGCGATGGCATAGCATAGCTGTTGGCAGCACAAAAGGTCCTCGTTGTGTATTAGTGTGACACTCCAAGACAGTTAAGGATTAAATAGTAAAATACCACAAATTACTGAAAATGTCGCAAAGTTTACTGAATGTCTTGTCTCTGTTGTTGCCTGTAGAATACCCTTTCATTGTATCCCATAGTAAATTCTATGCAGCACTTGCATTCGCCCATTCAATTGGGTGCGAAAAGTTAGTACTGCTCATTCAACTCCTGTCTTGTCTCTCATGTTGTTGATGTTGATGGCAGTTGAACTTTGTAGAGCTCAGTGTACAATTATTCGAGTGTGCATAACTACTACAGAGTTGCAACAATGTTGCAAGTACATATATAACATAAATTCGAAATTAGCTGTAACGTGTACTTCGTTTTATAGCTTTACAAGAATACATTATTTTTTAGTTTTGCAAAGTACCAACTAAGGCGTAGCAGACCTTATAAACTACATATGTATATGTGTATATTCTTGAGCACCATAAAAGAATCTTAAAAACTGATACATTTTATTGTAATTTCAGACCAAGATTTTCAAGTCAATTCGAGTAAAAGTAATGAATTTTATTAAATCTCTTTTTGTTTGATCTCATTCAACTCTAAAACTGATTCACGAACAGGTTGAAATGTAGAATTAATATAAGAAAGCATAAAACATGTAATAAAACTAAGTGTTTGAGTTTATGGTAGAGGATTTGAGTCTCATATAAATTTGGTCTAAGTCAGAATACATATATATGTCGGAATGGACTGGCAACGCCGCGCCAGCACAAATCAGCTGTTCGCAAAAGCAGCACGAGAGCAGTATAAAGCCGCACAGAGGAGTGCAACAGAAGACGCGAACGACGAAAGAGTTATTTAAAGAAGCACACGACGAACACATAGCGACGTAATTAACTAATAATATTAACTCTATATTTGCACAATTATAAATCAAAATAGCATTATAAGAATATCAAAATAAATATAGAATTTTTGATTGCTCTCGTTTTGTAAGCTTTAATTCTAGCCGATTCTCTTTATTTGCACGGTTTATGATGTTGTAAACCCTTCGCAACTTAATTAAGATCATCTCAGCAATTTCTTTGGCAGATTTGCATTTGGCATGGTAGAAATAAACCAGCTGAATTATTTTGTCACTTGTGCGTCCTCCAGGCATTTTTAAAATCAAACTTTTCGCCAATATAAGTCACAAAAGCATGTTTGCTATGAAACGAACGACCGAAGCAATAGGCAAGTTCGCTGAATTGCAAATTCAAAGTGGAACTCGTCCCTAACTCCAAGGCCCTCAAGAAAAACGAAGTGCATCCCATCTACAAACTCCAGTTCTTATTGCACCGCAGAATTACAGTCGAAGAACCGAACAAACGTAAAGGCCCGGGCCAGTGCCCAAATTGCCAAGAAGACGGACACACCAAATCTTACTGCACACTCCGCTCTGTATATATATAGAAAGATATATATATGGGACCAGGGTTTGTTCCTGATATTTTATTAGAAGATATATCTATAATATTTAGTTTATGTATATATATTTATTTTGGTATTCTTATAATGCTATTTTGATTTATAATTGTCCAAATAATTATTTACGTCGTTATGTGTTCGTCGTGTGCTTCTTTAAATAACTCTTTCGTCGTTCGCGTCTTCTGCTGCACTCCTCTAGTGCGGCTTTATGCTGCTCTTGTGCTGCTTTGGCGCGGCGTTGCCAGACCATTCGCTTGAAGATTTCGAAGATACTGCTTCTGTTATGCACTGGGACGATTTGCAAAAATTCATTTTCGCCAAACGATCTCTAAGTGGACTGGCCCGAATGTTTATATTAAACGAACGAGGCATATCTAACTGGCAAGCATTGAAGAAAGCATTGCTCTGTGAATTTAAAACAACAACAAATAGTGCGCAACTACACAAACATCTGACTGAAGGTATGTATGTAAAATGAGGAAAAACTAAAACCTACAAGTATATTATTTAATAATGATAGAGCTAGCTTCGCGAGGTATCATTAATAATAATGCTTTAATGGAATACGTAATCAATGGTATCAATGATCTATGTATATACATATATATATATATATATATATATATATATATATATATATATATATATATTGATATATATATATTTAGTATATTTATTTAGCCACTAATTAGGCTGATAATAAGAGTTATTTTTGAATAAATCTACACATTTATTTATTACTATTTGCCTGTACACGTATGCATATATTTTCTATGGTTAATTTTGCTGTAAGCAGCTTAACATTGCATATACTTCATTTGTTATGTATAATCCTATTATATTTTACACTTCACTATACTGTTGTTCATATTGTTATTTCGTTTTTTATGTCAACCTTACGTTGCCAACTAAGTGCACAAAATTTGATCAAATTTAAAGCACTTAAAGTTTGGGCTGCTTTTGCTGCCGCCTCGATAAGCTTTTGGGTGTTAATGAAAATTGTTGCATAAAGAAATTAAGGACAATTTTATGGTGTTGTTTTGTTTAAAGTTTTCCACGAGAAAGACGAACAGACTTAACCTTAACTGTTGTCAAGTTTGAAAACTGTAGCTGCGTTAGTGGCAGCACCTTATTGCGTGCTAAATGGTTTTACGCTCAGATACTAGGAACAAGGATACTCAGAGGAAGCTAAAAATACTTATACAAAGCTACACTGATACGACGATAATAGTCTGTCGCACTACTTTCGAATTGCTGCTATCATCATAATCTGTATTTCATTTAATAAATTAAAAATTTACTTAAGACCCCAAGAAAAGCCCAAAAAATTCTTGCAACCATTAAAATAAAGCAAATAGTAGAGTTGTCACACTCATTTATACGAGCAATGATGAATGAATGAATGAATTTCGATCCAGTTTTCATATGACATCTATATTGTTAAGGGTTAATAAATATTGTAGGGGTGAGCATTTTTAGTTAATTTGCAATTTGAATTTAAATTTTATGGTGGTATTTATATTTGTGACGCGACTGTTGTAAAAGCTAACAGCTGCGCGCGATAACATCTTCATTCGATAATACCTGCACTCGCCAACAGATGTTAGTATTTGATCTAGTCATCAAATATTTAGGGGTGAGTTGGCAGGATCAGTTTTGCGATTAACATTGGTATCGTATTAAATTAGAATCGATACCACACTAAGATTAATTTAAACAATATCGATACCCACGCGTAGACTAGCCTAGACCATCTCTTTTTAATTGAGCAGCTCAAGTAAAAGGTTGAGCCACATTGAAAAAGAAAAATAAATCTGTTGACATCCGTTGCATTTTTATACACATATATATTAAATATTGGTGTTGTTTGGGCGTGCGAACCATTCAAAGTGCATTTTTCTGTGATTCTTTAGCTTTCTCGTTGTTTCAACAAGGATTTTGTAAATCATGTGGTGACGGCCACATTCCAGCGCATACCAACTGGTCTGCAACCGCAGATGCCCCGCCAAAAAAGGCGTGGCAACAGCTTTCAAGGAAGTTGCCACCAAACGCCCAGATTTTTTTTTGCAATTTAGTCACCAGTTTAGTGACACCAAATATAGCAGGAGGCTGTAGAAGCAACGCCATGCGTTGCTAAGGCGGCTCTAAAAGGGAACACTAGCGTCATACGACCCTTTGAGAGAACGAAGCAGAGCTGTTGAACCGCTGATCGTTGCCGCTTCTCGTTATCGTTGCTACGATTTGGTGCTATGCGTTTTTGAGCCTGCGCCACTCGTTGACCTCGAGATCGCCGCCGCTTCTCGTCGTCGCTGATCTTTAATCTGATGTTGTGCTGACAGTTCGGTTGCCATTCGATGCCACGGCCGCTTCTCGTTGCTGTTTCTGACGCCGCCGACAGTGCTATTGCCACTCGCTGCCGCTCTTGTTGCTGATGTTTTTTTTTTTCTTATACATTTCTTTTTTTATTTACTTATAAATTTTTCATTTACTTAAATTGTTCAATTTTGAATTTAAATACTTGAGTAGTGCAATGGTAAAGTAATGTCAATTCAAACCAAGATTAGTAGTGAAATGAAATTCTTATTCCAATTTAAATTTGAGCTTTGTATTTAGTATTTTAAGTTAGATTTAATTGTTGCGTAAGTCCTTATATTTCAAATGGATATGGTATGTATATAAAATCATATAAAAGCTGTTATATATTGTAATTCATTTGAAGTTCACCCAGATCATCAACCATCACAGGCCTAAAAGAAAACAGAGTATAAAGAGTATAAAGAGTATAAAGTATAAAGACCTAAAATAAATTATTCAAATTAAAATAAATAGGGAATAACTTTCCGTTCTTTACTTGAATCCAAGCATTAAATAACATTCAAGCTTAATCTGTAATACATAACATGATATATAAACAATTATAGATCATAATCATAACAATGACGAGATAATTTGTTGTTAAGTTCACTTACTTACACACACATTCATTAAATGCACTCAAAGTGACCAAAAAAAGAACGGTGTATTTTTTCTTCAAGGAAATGTAGTATATCAATTATGTTTATGTATATAATATGTCAGTTCACGTATGAATATATTATGGTTTTAGTCAATATCATTTTGAATCCATTTGCATGCAACATTTAACTGAAACAGAGCGTTGAGTGCGTACTTTGGCAATCGCAACGGCAATTAATTATTCTTTTTTTGCACAGATTTGTGATTTCGTGTGTTCTGAGCATGTGAAACTAAGCAAAGTCATTAAGATTTTATGCTTGGTTTAGATTTCAGCTTTGGCTCGTTAACTGCTTTCAAGTAGGCAACAAACATTGCGACTTTGAGTTCAGCGGCAAAAAGTATGAAAACAAGCGAAAAAGAAAAAAAAACTAAAAATAAAATTAAAATAATAAAAAAAATAAAGCAAACTTCATTTTAATTGTTTTTGAGCTCTGAGCCACTTGACTTGTACGTTACCATTTTTTAATAAATATAAGCTTCTCCCCTGAGTTTGAAACAAAGTCGACGGCAGAGTTTAATGGAGTGCATGCTGGGAAGTTTGTAGAAAAATGACGGCAAGGATTAACTTGCAAGAGAGAGTGCGAGAGTAAAGAAACAACAACAAATAAAATATATAACCGGGAAATAATTATGAATGCAACGGATTTTATATACACTAAAAATGAACATAAATTAATTACGCTGCAAAATAATAATGTTCATCCATAATTCTACAGAGTTTTAATAATAATATATAATAATTTGACATTTTTTGATTATTATGCAATTATTACAAGAAATCACATAAGCTCTGAGTATAGTGTAGAGAAACAATGTTGCAATGTAGCGACTTTACCAGACATCGTTATTTTACGCTTAGTGTGGCGCGAGCGCATAAATTTTTGAAATTAAAAGCAGCAAAGAAAACATGAAGCTAGGCAGGCAAAACCAAAGTCCCTATTGTTGCTTTTGTTCAGTTTCTCTTGCGAGCAAAGTCAGAGTCCGGGACAGAGGCAGTCAAAGGGGCTAGAGACAAGGGCTGAAACAGTTAGGTCGTGGCATGCAGTCCGGGAAAAATGTGCCCTTCCTGTTGCCATTGCATACGGCTACTGCGGGCGGCATTTTGACATAGCATTTAACGCACTGCGCTCGTTGCACTTAATTTTTTTAGTATTAAGTTGTACATACATTTATATATGCTCAATTAGCACATGAAAATAAAGACTGAATAATCATTCCTATAGTAGTTGTGTGGTATATTGATCCGATCTGGCTCGTTCCGACTAATACACATTTTAGGATAAGGAGTTTCCGTGCCTAGTCTTTTCAGGTTTTCTTACTAAGGTTTGTAGAACAAACACACGGTACACGGCTGTTGATCTTAATTAAGATTATAATCAGGTCTCTATGAGGTCTGGTTCGGCTCAAACTGCCTGTTACACCGATTTTCTAGTACCAAAAGCTAATATTCCATTAAACACAATGTATAAAAATTTCGTTGAGCCGTTGACTTTTAGGTTTTTATAAGGCTTAAAAATATATATTGACTACGATTAACATTCTAAAACAAACACATGGATTGATCAGTTTATGTTAGAATTAGCTACACAATATGTATACGTAATTAACATTAAACGTCGTTTTATTATAAAAGCTTTATCCAGTTAGTTCGCTGCATGTCGCTTTAATTACTTTCTAGTAGATTGAAGGTCTGTTTGTATTAACTGCCAAACATCTTAGCATGACAATAACTCTACTTGGGGTCTACTAATCATCTTTTGTCCGTAAGTCAACATGTTGTAGGCTCTAAGCTATAAATCGTACTCTTAGACACATAGAGACAATAAAATTAGATAAACATATATGTTTGATTGCTCTGTAGATAATTTAAAAGCTACTACGTTTGCCAGCAACAAAAGTGAAAAAAATAATATCACCCGAGTTTATTTGAGTAGTAGTTAAAATTAAATTTAAAATAATTTATTCCTGTATGCAATACACAAATACACGCTCATGTGTGTGGAATGAGTGCACAATGTGTGACATCATTAGGTGAGAATGAGATCAACATTTTTTGAATTTTATTTGCTGTTGTTATTTTGTATTTGATAAAACTTTACTAAACGATTTTATTTTGAACTCGATGTGAAATTTTGTGCATTTTATGCAATGTTTCGGTTAATTGCGCATTATTTATGTGCTTTACATGACACATTATTTATTACTGCAGCTTATTAGCTATTTGTGAGTTTGTGACAAGCCAACCAAGTCATTTAAACAAAAATAATAATAATAAAATAAAATAAATGATAATAAACTTTATTGATGCTCAGTCATGAATAGGTGTTACATCCCTGTTGTTTCCCTTTCATCTACATTTATTCTTATTATTCCCTTGCTATACTAAAAATTGCTAACGTTTGCACTTCTAGCATGGATTTATAGGCCTCACAAATGCCGAAACACAGATATATACACATACGAGGTGTGTTCAAAAAGTAAGATGTAAGGTTCAAATTTCGCGGGCAACATATTTTCGATTATCGATTTTTTGTTTTGTTATGTTGGTACACAGTCTTCCCTAACATCTGTACCAAGTTTCAATTGAATCCCCTTTTTTGTTTGGTTGTGAGAGGCGTAAAGGTTACAAGTTGTTTTGCGTGCTTGTCGATTTTTTGTTATCGAAAAATATGGATCAAAGGATTTGCATCAAATTTTGTGTAAAAAATAAAATAAAATGCTCCGAAACTCTTGAAATGTTGACAGTGGCATACGGTGAAACTCTTCTGAGTAAAAAAAATGCTTACAAGTGGTACAAACTCTTCCAAGATGGCCGGGAATATGCCAATGACGAGCCTCGCTCTGGACGCCCAAGCACGTCAACAACTGATGAAAACGTTCAAGGAATGAAGAATATTGTTTTGGAAAATTGTCGAATCACTATCAGAGAAGTTGCTGAAGATGTCGGTATATCGCTTGACTCGTGCCATGAAATTTTTTCAAACGTTTTGGGCATAAGTCATGTGTCAGCAAAGTTTTTTACGAAATTGCTGAATTTTGACCTAAAGAACCGTCGCATGAGCATCGCTCAAGAGCTGTTGAATGACGTCAACGACGACCCATATTTACTCAAAAAGGTCATAACTGGTGACGAATCATGGGTATATGGTTAATATATCGAAACCAAAGCCCAATCGTCCCAATGGAAGAGCCCAAGTGAGCCAAGACCGAAAAAAGCAAAAAATCGACGAGCACGCAAACAACTTGTAACCTTTACGCCTCTCACAACCAAACAAAAAAGGGGATTCAATTGAAACTTGGTACAGATGTTAGGGAAGAGTGTACCAACATAACAAAACAAAAAAATCGATAATCGAAAATATGTTGCAATCGAAATTTGAACCTTATACCGTACTTTTTGAATACACCTCGTATATTCTTGGTCAGATTACAGAGTCGAGTGGAGAGAACTATGTCTATCTGGACAGTTGTTTCAACCCAAACCATGCCTGAACTATACATCTGGATGAAATAGACATAATGCATATTGCTCAGAGTTAATTATATATATTTCAGAATGAGCCGAATCTAAGAATTACATCATATATTGCGCAAAGTTATGTGCTTTGTGCGAAAAAGTTTGTTAATTGAGGCTTATTGAGGCGCCCAAAAGGAGGCGTGTCGTGTATATGTCGCGACACGATGATAATATTTGTATTTAACGTAGGTTGCGCGCCACTCATCTTTAATTCGTTGTCTGTTTCCTTAGTTCCGTTATTTCTTATGTTATAGTCGGACGACTAAGCGTAGATAAATTCAACTTGACACTGAGCGAAACAAAGCTATCTTTTCTGCTCGTGCATGTACAGTTTACACTGGCGACTAGATGTTGATAACGATTCTTTTCATAACGCACATCAGCTGAGAGCGAGAGACATACGTATTATGGATTTAAATGAGCCATTTCCGACATCGGAAGTAAGATCTGCTTTGCCTACGGATCCGTATTTGTTAGCATTGAAACTGCAAAATCGTAAGCTGATGGAAATAATTAAATAATGCAGACTCCAAAGGCGCCGCAACCCATTAGTAAGGCGCCACACATTACTTTACCAGGATTTAACCTTGACGTTGCTGGAGTGAAGCCCTCATCTTAGTGTAGCACGATGGGCCTCATTTTAGATGGTAACGTTCTCCAAGGCAGCAATCTAGTGATAGCCCTAAATAAGGCTAACATGGTAATGAATGGTCGATCAAAACCAGAAGAAGGCCTTATTGAATACGGCAGCCGGATTGTCACGATTCTTATGCCTAAATGGAAAGCCAAGGAGTTAGAAGAAATAGCTGTGTCTGTAACTTTGGCTCACATGGCTCAAGTTGACAGCAAGTTGGCGCGCTGGATTTTCACTACCAATGTAATGAGCAATGAGCTACAACAACATTTGTGGGCACATTCCTTCCAGAAGCGCAGCATAGAAGACGATGTAACTGGCTCGGATCGCAAGAAGTTTAAATTTCCGTCTTTGGTGAAATGCAATTATTGCGGAAAGGTTGGGCATAAATATGCCGAATGCCGTGCACGTTTGGAGAAGCGCCGGAGTAAAGGCAAAACCTACAAGGGCAACAATATGACGGGTGTGAAAGATCGATCTGGTGTCAAATGCTTCAAATGTGACAAAATTGGGCACGATCGAATTTATGAGAAACATGTTGATATCTGCCGGTAGCTCCACCATCTGGAATAATAAAGGCATCCGGTGAGTCTGTTCCATTTTGTTTTGATTCTGGTGCAGATTGCTCGCTGGTCAAGGAAAGTGTCGCCCATAAATGAGTAACGATGTAATCTATAGCACTCAACAAGTTATATGTAATATAAATATTGAACAATACTGCTTTGAGATTTCGTTACAGGTAATTTTGGACAAGTATTTGAAATATGATGCGCTAGTTGGTCGAGAGATTCTTTCCCAAGACTTTGGCGTAATTATAGACGCTGATAAATTTCACATTTCTAAAACGGAAAGGGTAGGTATTGTGAATTTAACTGATTATAACAAAAAGTACAAAAAAGTAACCTACTCTGCCATACTTCTTACTTAAAGGCTACAAATTAATGTTTAAAATACTGTCCTGGACCCAGTGATGCTGGAAAGCTTAGCAATAGAAATCTCGATGTTAGTACTCGATGGAAAGCTGTTTTATTTAAGAGAAAGGTTCGAATGTTCACAATGATCTTCAAAGTAGAGCTAATAATAAGGGCTGAATGTGTCTTTTTCTTTGAGTATTTACATTTTTGCCTTAAATGAGCCGTATACGTATACTTCGCCAAAACTTAAACTTGAAACTAGTTCAACGTTGTCTGGGACTTAATATTGATGATGCTTGTTGCGTATGGAAAAGCCTTCACTTTGAGAGGTGATCAGCGACTGACATTATTTCATGAATCCATATGAATACGTATGTTAGTACGAATACAAAAGCTGAATGCTATGAGACTATTTAGCATTTATACATATATATATGATAATGATTATTTCGATAATTTTCTGCCGCAGATGAAACGTAAATTATTAGAGCTATGGGAAGTGCTGATTAATATCTGCAATCTTAGAATGAATTTTGAATTCATATCAGATCATATAATGGAAACTTTAAAACTCTAATACAGCATATAACGTAACGACGTTATGGATATCTAACTTTAATGAAGGGATCAGAAATTTCTTGAACCATGAAGAAGTTATTAAAAATATATTTGATATACTGATTTATCGAAAAGATACATATGTTTTTAATGCCGGCACTAAATGGTTCATTAGAAAGAAAATTAAAAAATTATACAAATGCCAATCCTGTTAATATCAACAGTTCTATTTTCTGGAACGCTGTCTGCAGGCACTTCCGTTTGCGGTTTGGTATATGATGACACCGTAAATTCTTAAATATATGTTTAGCACCGTCATGGTGGTCGTCATATAGTTCAATTAACTGATAAGCCTGACAAATTACAAAATCATAGAGACTGGTATTATCGCATGGAAATATATGTATAAGACTTTGTTTATATTTACTTCAATAAGAAAGTTGCATCCTTCACCAACGGAAGTCATATTGCATATATTCAATGAATCATGTATTAATTATCCAAGTGCCGAAATTTGCAATATCTGTAAAACTATGATCGACTGTATTGAGTCCGCAGATAAAAGTTTGATTTTAGAGCGAAAATAAAATGAATTTACTGTATGCTTATAGAAGTAAATATTAAATATTTAATATTAATCAAATGTTTATTTAAAACCAATTAATAATTTTAGAACCTGTAAATAGAAGAAACAATTATGCAAAATTGTCGACGATTGGAATCCATTTTTGATTAAAAAACCTGTAAGTGTGGATCAATTAATCATCTTGCAAGGCTTTAAAAATGTGACCTTTTTACACGTTGTGAATAAACTACAACAGGAGAAGGACACTGATGAAAGCTGGTTCACGCTTGTGAACGAGTTTAAATAACATTTTACTTTAATATTTTTTCCTTTTTTATAAATAAGGTTTATATATACTTATTTTCTTAATAATATTCCTTCAATAAAAAATAATCAAAAAAATAAGCTGTATTTAAGTCGGAACTAGCCAGATCGGATCATTATTTAGCTGCCATAAGAAGAGCGAGCGGTTAAAATAGTTTTCTTGTATGAAATATTTTATTGGTTGTTAAGCTAGCGGACTAAAACGTATGTGGGGATTGTCGCTTCCTGGTTTTGTTGTTATTTGGCGTTGCTGTGTGTTGTGGCAATAAAACACATGAGTGAGACGACTATTAGACTTAGCATTGGAAGTGTTACTGACACTGCAATCAACAACAGCAAGAACAACAAAAACAGAATGAACATCAACACTGCAAAAGCAGCAGTACTCTATATTTTCCAATATGAGCCAATTATTACAATGGGCCGAATGTCCGCAACTCGTTGCCCACTGCACACATAGAACAACATAGCTAGCTGGATGTAGGCATGTGTGTGTCTGGGTATGTGCGAGTGTGTATCTAAATATTATGAAGTCGCAGGATAGACTACAGTTCCCTGAATTTACAGCATGTGGTGCTGCTGCGAAAGTGCAAGCCAAGCACAAAACGAAAGTTACATGATAATGATATACGCTGCAGTCTGTAGAATATAATATTTACTATACCATATAGATGCCATAGGAACGATCCAATGAAAATTAAATTTTTCTTTGTTCTAAAAATTTGTCGTTTGCTTTCGAAGATATAAAACCGGCTTATTACACCTGTACTTCTTATCGGTTTTGTATTCAAAATTTGACATAAACTTAATCTTCTTCTGATGCACTGAAAAACTGTTAAGTTATTTATTTAGTACTACTAGCTCCTATAGTTGATAAGACACTGTTAATGATAATTTAGAATTTATGCATATAATTATATAAACTTATAACTGTAAATATACTCATTTTGACTGAGTATCAAAAGGAAAACAAAGATATATAGCATAATGACGATAGTTTTTACTGTCATTCAACTGTGGTTTAGATTTTTTGTGGCTTGTAACTAAGTGGCATAATTTTAGTCCGAAACGATGTGCAACAGGAAGTTGAGCTAGGGGTTAGAATAGTGGGTTAGCGTAATGAGCAGATGGTTTGACAGTCACTGCAAACTGCAGGGCATAACTCTCCCTTGCTACCATGTGTGAACTGCACATTTGTTTATAACTGTTTACAGTACTTGAAGCAGTGATTTACAGTGTTTAATTTCAGAAATTATTTGGTCAATTTCAATATTTTACTAATCTCCCTTTTTCTCTCACTGTCTCTGCTTGATTCAAATATGCATAAAGTTCATTTTTTAAATTGTACAGACTTTTGTTAATAATAAATCTTGATATTTTAAGTTACATTATGCAGGGGATAGTACTTCTAAAAATTATATATGACGATATGAAATAAAGACCTAAAAGTACATTTTAATTTTTTTTTTTGTATTTTGGCTCACTAATTATTTGAACTGATGTAGACGATCTGTTGCAATTTGGTCTAAAAACTATAAACAAATAAGTTATTCATTTCTCTAAATGCATTATTATGTCCCTACAGTTTAAGGACTTAATTTTAGGGTAACTTACCGACGACCACATTCAACTGTAGCTATCTTAATTGTTCCTCATTCATTATACTTAAGAGTTTGCTTTATATTTTTTGCACAGTGCTATATAAAATTTTCAACATACTCTTAAATCCTTAATGTTAAACTCATGATAATCAAGGGTGATGCGGTTGTTTCATGTTAATTTATGGGGGTATCATTTCTTACATCTGTATTTTAGTGTTTTTTTCGCACAAACTTCGCGTGGAACTGCTCTCCAAGCCATTTAGCATTATCTATTACGCTTGTAGAGAGAGTGGAACCAAGCATTAGTATAACAATGAAATACATGACAAGGCTGCAGACGAAAAAGAGCCATGGCAAATTTTCATTGTCTACGCAAAAATTAAACAAACAAATTAAACCAAAATTAAAAAAAAAAAAACGACCCCGAATCCAGACTCAGACACATACCCAAAACCAAATCCAAAATCTAAACCGAAACCTAAACCAATTGTCGTTGCCATTGTCATTCACATACTTGCACATTCATTTACCACATACGGGTCCAGTGTGGTGACCGCCTGGAGTGCTTGAATGCAGAACAGCGAAAAACCAAGTTGATGGCTGAGAACCACGGTAACAGCAGCAGCAACAACAACAGTTCCAGCATCAACATACAATTGAAAGTTGTGCACAATGCGTTGCGTATACCTAATTTATTACAACAGTTGACATTTTGCGCCATTTCGCGCACTGTCCGCGTGGCTAAATTGTGTACGTGTATTTTCGTCTGCTCTACGTGTATTTGTACGCGTTTGTAAATGTGTAGATAAAATGCAAAATAGCCGTCAAATCAGCAGCAGCAGGTCTTTAGATAACCGAGTATTTTCCCTGGATATTCAGTTGCCATTAGCTATTATATAAATAGCTGAGCACTCATGCTTAGTGTGTGAGTGTATGTTTGGGTATATGTTCATCGAATTTGTCTCTGATAGAATTTCATGCATTAATTTCAGCTCAAGTCATTTAAGTGAGCAACTACCTTACCAGGCAAAGTTTGTTTAGGTGTTGCCATTCTCGGTTCCTTATTATTTTTCATCTTCTCGTGTTAATTCCCTGTTAATTTGACTACTGGAATTATCGCACCGTTAAAATCATTCCGAGTACAAAGCTTCAATTAGGCAAAACAAGAAACAATACAAATTGTTGAAAATTCACTGTCATCGTCGTTGGCTGAAAACTTGTTTTTTATTCATTTATAAGGATGTGTGGATTTTGACATGAGGTTTGCAACGCACAGAAAAAAATTGGAAGTACTGGTATGTAAGCATCGAACTACTGAATAACTCATGATTTTCGGAGAATTAGAATGATAAAAATGTTTCCTTGTAATACTATTTGACTTACCAGATATGGAACATACATATGCAAAAGTCCGTATACGCCATCAACTAAAGATTTTTATACCCGGTGCCCATTGGGTACCAAGGGTATATTGACTTTGTGACAGCAGCAAATGTATGTAACACCCATAAGGAGGCGTGGCCGACACCATAAAGTATATATATTCTGACTCAGGATCAATAGCCGAGTCGATTGGAGCATGTCCGTCTGTACGTCCGTATGAACACACAGATCTCGGAGACTATAAGAGCTAGTGACTTAAAGTGCAAAGTGATTTATTAGTTGCAGGCAGATCAAGTTTATTTTGGATTTTTCGATGAAAACCATTTTCAACACTCCACTGCACCCACACACCGCCAAGCTTCATGACTGAATGTGTTTGTCTGGACGTTGTGTGAATTTGGTACAGATCGGATAATAAACTTGGAAGTTAACACGTTCCAAAAAATCAAATCAAATTTGCCTGCGGCTCTAACTCTACACGGCAACAATATCTTGTTTTTTTTTTACTTACGCTTGTGAAGAGTGTGGCTCAGTGGTTAGAGAGTTGAACTTCCGTGCAAGAGATCCGCGGTTCGATTCTCGAGGTAAATTTTTTTTTTCTTTAATCACCATTTAATAAAATTTATAATTCTTAATTATTTTACGAAAATGTATTAATGTTAATAAATATATATATGTTGGAATTAACTTAAAAATAGCGAGTGAGTAGCACGAGCTAAATAAATATATAGTTTATAAATTTATATGATAAAATTAACTTAAAATTGGGGAGTGCACAGCACGAGCTAAATAAATATATAAATATAAATATGTAATATAATATATCTTTGGGCATACTCGAGCGTACTCGACTATAGCTTTCTTACTTGTGCAAGTTTTTGGATGAAGCTCACAGGATTTTATTTTGAAATATACCATATGTATCGCAAATTGAGAATTATATGTAATTATTAGAGTATTCCAGCTTTGGTGTGTTTTTCCATTTTGGTTTTCCTTTTTTGTTTTCGAGCCTTTTATTTAATTTTTTATTTTTTTTTTTTGCTTACAATCCTCCCTTACATTTACTGTTGGCTTTTATTCATCGAGCTAATTATGCGCTACAATGAATTGCAGTGGCCATTGTGACTCCTGTTAAACTTCCCCCAACTCACCGACTCTGCCTGTACTTTGTACTTTACGCTGTGCTCAACTCAGCAGTAGACTCAGGGCGACGATGAATGTGAAAGGCCAAGGACATTAGTAAGGAATTGCCTTTTGGCGGTGTCTCTACAAGCGCCCGCCTTGTTAACTGAATGAGAGTGGGTAGAGTATAAGAGCTGGAATAAGAGTTTGCTGTCTATACATATTCTATAATTTTTAAATAAGCTTATAAATGATTTTAAATGCTGCTTCCTTAAATTACAAAAGTTTAACATAATTTTGTGAATTAAAGTTTGCCATAAATACTGAACGTAAATCAATTTTTAAACACAATTCCCATATAGTAAGAGGGTATTATAACTTTGTGGCTTCTATATTCTTATTGATATAGTTGAATAGTTTTATCAAAGAAACCCTGAAAACTCGAATTTTTTAGTTGACAATATTTACAGGATTCTTTCTTTTCATCGATAGCGAGAATTGCTCTTTGTTAAAAGCTACAGACTGCAGCTATTAAAAACCTTGCTATATGTATATTTATAATTAACACGTTGAAAAATGTCAACAACATTTCTTTATTTTAAAGTGTTCAAGACTGTGATAAAATTTCTTTTTTTTTGGTTTTCGGTTTTCTCTTTCGTGGTTATTCCATCTTTTGTTGCTGGCTTCCTGATATATGCTCTGACTTTAAGCTTAATGCTGATAGATGATGTTGATTGAAAATACTGATATGTCGAAGCAACAACCAACTCAGGACCATCACTTCAAAGCCGTTCAAAACATCGGCAGCATATGTGACATGTCAGCAACAAAAGAAAAAAAAGCAAAAAGTGATGCAATTCGTTAACGGGAACATTTTAAGATAAAAATAAACGAAAAAAAGAAAGGTTTTCTGCGGCAGGCTGAATATTTTATACCCTAGCAGACTTTTCGAAAACATTTTATACAAAAACTCAATTTGCGACCGGTTGTTCCTATGGCAGATATACAATATTTTCGTTTATTTTCCCATGGCAGCTACATATGTATATGACTTACATACAGCTTATGTGCATAGGGAGTGAATCAGTTCTCAAGATTTGAAAGGTTTAAAGTTACAACACAAAAATAAAATATATTCTAGTTACTTTATTCATGATTAACTTTATATCAGATGAGTTTGGCAAATTAAAGTTAAGTTAAATTACGAAAAAGAGATATATGTATATATAAATAGAACAAATTTACTTTAATGTGCTGATGCGTGCATAACATGGCAAACTGAGCCAACTCAACATGCAGTTTTGCTTAATAGCATAATGTAAAGAAATGATAACCATATTTTCCAAGACTGTTGATCGTATGAGCTAAATAAAGAAAATGTTACGGCAAAGTTTGACTGTTATTTTTACTTAAATGAAATCATAACATCCCGCGTACCGTAAAACTACTCAGGACTTTTACCTAATACATCCAACACAGATAACTTTAATACTGGTCTAAGTAGAGTTCCAGTTGATGTCTGTACTTCGACTATTCGAGTCTGGCTCCGGATCATGTATGCTGACTGGCACATGTGTCAATGGCCTACTGTTAATGATGTTTTCAGCTTCAATAAGCAAACTTGGCAATGTCTCCACATGGGGTGCCTTTTGTTTTAGTGTGACTGCTAAAACTCATTTTGTTGATTGCCTTTTTTGATAGTGACCTTATAGCATCCGAATCGAACAAATCCTTGGTTTTCCTAATCTCTTTTTCGGTGCATAGCTCTTATTGTGAGACACGAAAGCAATGCTGCCCATCGTTTCTCATGACGTTGTCATATTATAACAAAAATTGGTCCAAACCCGTATAAGAAAATGAGTATTGATTACTCGATCCTGCGGTATCTGTCCTTTTTGTGGAGTTATGGCAGTTGCTCTCTAATTTTTGCAGCTTTGGCATGCTGCTTTAACTTTCTTTACAGCCATGCGTAAGTTTATAATCCAAAATTTTCGTCTTACTTCGTTAATAATAATCTCCATGATACCATTTAATTATCAAGCTCGTCAACAAATGATCTGAAGGAATATTTATAGGATTCCATGCTAATACTGTCAAAACTGTGGGATAGTCGCTTTACAAAGCTTAGTACCCAAGCCATTGTACACTTTAAGAGCATGTACTTTAAATATCGACCAAAATCTATTAGGGGATTCTGTAGAACTGCCAAAACTATTCTCTTTCTTTCACTGGAGTCGTCCAATGCGTTGCTTTCAATATGTCTAGCAGGCCAAAATTGTTCATTTTGTCGTAGAAACTTTGGTCCTTTAGTCCAAATGTGTCCAGCTCCATTCTTCATTCCTTCGGGTGCCTTAGTTGCTTTGTCGACAGCATTTTATTCAGTGGGTACCCATCTCCAATTGTCTTCATCCGTGGTTTACAAAATTGTGCTTATGTGATGAGCGACGAATGGCTTGTACTGGCGATGATCTGAGCGAATCCATGTGATAACCGTCATTGAATCAAACCATAATGTTTATCTCAGCAATTTAGTTTTCCCTGCAAAAAATCTAACATCAATATGTCCATTATATACAATACGCAAATAAGCTACATCAGCAAATGCCAATTCGCTCGCATCTACAAATACATGAAGTTCTATTGAAGTGCCCTGGCCGAAGAAATTCAAGGAATGGCATCTATTTATTTTAAAATGCTTCACATTTTGCAGTTGACTAACCTATAGCTTAAATCGAGCAAATAGTGTCTCCGGAATCATGTCGTTCCAGTCTATTCTGGAACGCCAAATATCTTAAATTAGCACTTTCCCATGTATCATTAAATCTACCAACATTCCAAAGGGATCGTACACTGACATAACCAAACTCAGCAATTGCCGTTTTATAGTGCATTTATTCGTCGTTGCGATATCAGTCTTAACTGTGTCCAATTGCATTCCAAGTATTTCATCAACTGGCTCACATCCCAATTTTACAGTTGTATTATGGACTTAACTTCTTCTTCCATTGAGCATTTATTGTACCTTTGTAGAGTTCCTCTCAAATCAAACACATAATTCTTGTGAACTCTTTTCAACTCAATGCTTATTTCGAAAGCTTCGTCTTCAGAATAAAACTTGCAACGTAATCATCTACTTAATACTTTAAAATCCATTACCGCTCGGTCATACTCCTCCATTCTGTTTGCTTTACGCAGTTTATTTTCTACTCCATGTAGTACAAAACCATGTTGTAGCTATCAGGTAAATTGACTTCATTCTCAGTCCATAATAATCCAGTTTCGTATGCACCTGATATCTATTTCGTTTTGTCCCGTAATATCTTTCTCGCCCTGATTATAGCTGCAGATTCCAAAGATTTTCAAGATATTTTAACGCCGAAACTTTCTATAGTGAAGTATTCCGACATTAACTTGTGCATATCCGATTCAAATAGTGTTGTCATTTCCATTACGTGAAATATAGCTGAACATACCGACACCATTCCGTCTGTGTCAATCTATAAATACACCATACCAACGCAGTTTTTGCTGAAACCAAATTGCCACTCAACGCCACACTTCTTGTGGCACGTATTAACTGACAATTATCAACTCCTACCAAAATCATTGGTTGAGCAGGATCATAACCCGTTATTGATATATTCCTTACCTTGTTGAATTTGGTCTTCAGTTCCGTCGTAGCAGCTAAAGTTCAGGGATCGTGTTACCATGTAAACGCATCCCTGCTCGATTAGTATTCTGCTCACGAATTTCAATATACACTTCATAGAATCTATGTCCATTGATTTCTTACCAAACTAATATAGTGTCAGTTTAATGTGATCCTCTTTAACACACTAATCGCTCAGCCAGTTCTGCATTTATTAATGTTGTCGAAGAACCCTCATCTATAAAGGAAAAAGTTTTAATAATTTGCTTATTCGGTCCCATTACATCTAATGGCACGATCTTGAAAAGTAATTTCAAAGCTCTTGATTTAACCGTACTCACTGTAGGTGTAGAATCTATTTATACTTTCTCACCATTATTCTTGGCTTCATTAAAATGCAAAGATCTATGGTGTATCCAATTGCAGCCGTCCAAATTGAATTTCCGTTCCTTCTCGTTCTTTCTATGTTTCTTATTGATAAGTGCGGTACTGTACTTGGTCGCCGCAGCGTTTTCAGCACAAGGGCAAAAATGCGTGTTTTCAATTCAGTAATATGACAAAGTTTTATTTTAAAAGAATTACGTATGCCTAGCTAAAGTGGATTTGCTGCTCTTTTGATCCCGTTACTCAGGGCAAGAAAGTATTCATGTTGTGCTTTAGATGCCGTTATTGAGAGCGAGAATGCGTGAGAATGTCCAACGATCGATGTGTGAGCCTTATACGCTTTGTATAACGCAAATAAATAACCAACCAAATAACCATGAGGTTAATAACTATCGATAGCACTATCGAAAACTATCGATAACATCCGACGTTCGATAGTGGCCCATCACATCGCGCTTATTCTGTGTCAGCAAGAAAAGAAAATACTACCAAGAAATAAGAAATAAATATGGATCGCTTTTTAAAAATAGGTATTTTTAATATGTTTACATATGTACGTCAGTATTTCGATTGATAATTTGTCAAACGTTATGGAAACGTCGAGTGTCCGCCTCACCTAGTGTGTCCATTACAGAGTCTGAAACGGATTCTCAGCAAGTTAGCCTAAGAAGACTACAAAAATAAGTAAAATTTCAACTGTATGGAAAAAACAGAATGTAGCACACCAGCTGTATGTGTTCAGAAGAATAACAGTGCGTCTACAAGCAGCAGTTGCTGATCGAGTATGAACTCTATATCATCCTATTTCAAAAGAACCGTCTTGTATAATCCAAATTTCAAGCAAAAGATCGACATTGACAAAGCCTTTTACTGAGATGGTTGCCAAAATTATGCAGCCCTACAATATTGTAGAAAATAAAGGGTTTGTACGATACACTCTGGTATTGAATCCTAGATACAAACTACCGAGCAAGACATACTTACGAGATGATTAATTATTTCAAGGAAACCTCTGCCAAGTGCCAATGAAAGTTTTTTGACTGTGACGAGTCAATTTATTTATGATCACAAATTAATAACAGCATCCCTGGCGACAAACCACTGAACTCCCCATCGAAGAGTCAATTGATCTGCCCGTCACACCAGATATGAGTTCTGGGAACGAAGCACTGCTTGATATTATGGGTGAGCGATTGATGAACAAAGTTAAAAGCTCACGAGTGGATGCAATTGACACTAAAAGGCAATATCTGGAGAGGGCAATCGCCGCTCAAGATGTAGACCCTCTGTTGTGGATCAAGGTATGCCAAAAAACAAATTATAAGTTCTATATAAGTAAATATATTGCTTTTATTACAGGTTAATGATAATGATTTTCCCTATATTGAAAGACTATTGCATCACTCTTTTCTATGTTTTTGTGGGTAATACTTAAATTGAGCTTGGCAAATTAAAATTAAGTTAAATTACTAAAAAGAGATATGCCATATATGTCGGAGCGTAGTTAATTAATTGAATTTCGCGCTCAACTATTTAAGCGAATGGTTAAGTGTTACCAAAGGTGAATCTTTTTGGAATTGTTCAGCACTAAAAGAGTGGGACATCTGTAAATGCAGTCAGTGTGGCTCAGTGTTGCGTTGAGATAAAGAAATAACGAGATGATCTAGACTAGTTGAGAATCGAGTAGAGTTGTATCGTGAAATTGGAAGAGAACGCAGACGCTGAGAATCGCTCCGCTCATAAAATGTCTGACAACAATTTAAACCATCAAGGCAATAAGAGTCTACCGATATATACAAATAGAACAAATTTATTTTAATGTGCTGTTGCGCGCGTAACATGCCAAACTGACTTAATTCAACATTCAGTATTGCACAACAGCATAATGTCAAAATACAAAATTATATTTAAATTAGAACCATCTTTTCCAATACTGTATATCATATGAGCTAAATAAAGAAAATGATAAAGCAAGGCTGATATTTTTACTTAAATGAAATCACAACAGCGAGTATGTATATCGAGTTTCATTGGGTTGAAACATACAAACAGACGGATATGCATATTTGGATTCTATGGTCTGGGACTCTTCGTAAGCGGCATTACAAACACTTGTCCAAAATTAATATACCCTCTGCAAGGGTATACAAATTTGTACGCCGTAGTTCGCGAGACACATTCTTATAACAAAATTGCACAAATTAAGGAAAAGCCTTAAAATGACAAAAAGCAGCAACAGTCTCGTGGTCCTGAAGGTTATGTACATACATATGTATATATTTTGAGTAGTATAAAAACGTTGAGAAGGCTTCGGGTGAGGGTTCGTTTTTTCTACATTATATGTATTTTGCTGTCACACTCTGAGCACTATGACCATTTGTCGTAAATAAAAAACAACATGTCTATGGATGAACATTAAGATTTCATTATACTATTAATTGTACACTAAATCTATTATCCTAATACAATATACATAGTACTTAAACAGTATTAATATTTTGTATACATATTTGAATTAAAAAAAGTTAAAGTTTCCTGAATTTAAATAATTTTGTGTATTAATAGTAGAGTATCAAGTTGCTTACTTCGGCATAATTGTCTCCTTCTCGGTTAGTACTTTGCTGTCTCCAATTCGTGTCGTTTTTTTGTCCTGTTATTCATAGCTTATAAAACAATTCCCCTGGCTATTGCTCTCTAATGCTATTCGAGCATTTTTCCAGCTTCCCACACTCGCATCTTTGAAAAACATTCACAAAAAAATAAAGAAGCCAGGAAAAACCAACGTTTGTAGCACTACTTAAGGTAAATAGATGGCACTAGCCATGGCACGGACCGAACCTTAGTTGGTTTGACGCCTGAGTCAGAGCATGAACTTGGTCCCATGCTATTTTCGCTTTCCTCACATTGATGCTGATGCTGATGATGATGTTTCTTATGTTGTAAACATTTTAAGCGAATTGTTTAGGTAAATAGATAAGACGTGACCTTTTTTCACGGGCACAAATGCATTGTCAGTGTCAACATGGGGCTGTATTTCCAGCATCTAGGACGTGGGGATGTGGCTTATATCTGGCTAATGTATTACTTACCATTATTATGCTTTTTGCAATATAATAAGGGTATATTGGGTTGGCAGGCCTATATATATATATATATATATCTATCAGATTGAACTGGCAAGATAATTTTTGTATGTTCCGCTGTCATGCTGAACACATCGATTTGAAAAACTGCAAGAGTTAGGGAGTAATTTGAAACAATGGTTACAATATCTATTGAATTATTGTCCTGAAAATGTGTATGGGCAATGGTCCTCGAATAGCCCTCGAATGGCGCTCGTCATTGTCATTGTCGTCTTTAAGTTGAAAAATATGTAAATATGTAAAAATAAAGTATGTAAAATTGTCTGACCAACAAGCCTTGAGAGGGAGAGTGCCTGAGTAATATAATTTTGCTTACTTTTACGTTTAATTGGCTTCGGCTCGAGTTGAGTTCTGGTGAGCTTGATTGGGTAAAGCAAACCTGAAAGGCTTGTACTTAATGCGTTAATGTTGTCGGTGGGTTGCTAGGTTTGACCCTGCGGAGCAAGATTTACTACTACGACGGTTTCGGTGACAGATATCTGTATCTTATTATGGTGAATAGCTGAAGTTTCATCGACGGTTTCTTGATAATTAATACTTATCTTAAAAGTATTTTATAAGTTTACATTCTGAAATATAAGCTAATCATAGAAATATTAAATCTACTACATTGTAGAGGAGAGTTTGTTATCTTGTTATTCTGATGTAAAATTCTAACTCGGTATGAGTATTTGAAAACGCTTGCGATAAAAGTGAAATTGCGGCATTGGTTTTACCTTAGTTGATGACACCGCGACTTATCTGAATGTGAATGTCTTAATGTAAAAAGGTAGCGCGTGCGAGTCTTGATAAGATTAAATAAATCAACGTCACATGGTAAAAGCCGAATTCATTAATTGAAAACTTTAATATTTATTTTGTTATCATATTTAATTGATAAATACGTAATGCATTTGTCTAGGGATTTTAGGGAAATATAGGTGGAGAGTATTACAATTTGTATACGCTGTACTCATTGAAAATTTTTCTAGTCACCTATTCAATTTTTTATTTTTAATTTCATCTTTTGTAAAGAATGAATCAGGTATTTTCTAATTTCAAATGTTATAACTTCAATATAATTAGTTTATATCTGTTTTGTTCAAATATTAGATTTTCGATTTAAGTGTACAGGGCATATTATTGTAGTAGTATAGTGTAGTAATGGATAGTTTAAAGTCGAGTTCAATTTTGTATTTTATTCATGACTTAATGAAGAGAACATTGGACGTAGATAATATAAACAAATCACTTATTTAATAACATGGGAAACTCCTTTTAAAAATAATTTATGCATTTTAAAGATTATAGGTTTATATCTAAATTGTGAATAGCAAAATATTGAGTAATATATTTTACCTTATATCTGTTCATTTTAAATGCAAATCCAAATATTAATTTTATTAATAAATGTTTTTTTGTACAAATTAAAGGACTTTTCCTTGTCCAACCTTATATAATTTATGAAGGGTATTTTTATAAAGCACTCTTTTGACTGTTGTTTATATTTCTTGATGTAAAATAGTAATAATACACTTGTACCGTCTATATTCTGTGTATTATAATTTAGTTGGTTAGTATAATCTATTAGCTGAATGCAATCGTTAAGCTTTTAAATTTAAATCTTTTCTATCGATTGATTCGGTGTTGACTGCTTCTTCTGATTGTTTCATATATTTGTATCTGTGTATCTTTTGTATTCTAAAGGAACTAGATATTACAATTTAAAGAAATTTTTTAAAGTAAACTTTTATTTTGTGCATAACCATTATTGCGATAAAGCTCGGCAATATATAATATCAATAAGTTTAACAACATCAAAACTGTAAATTCAATAACGAAAGCGGTTAATTATTATATCTTCTTCAACATAAAAGAATTTAATCATAAATAAAAATATTTTTTTAGTTTAAATATGTATAAAACAAATAGCTTAATTTTATTTCATGAGTGACTCAAAAATTTGCCTTGCCGCATTTCTTAGAACTTTCCCATTATTGTTCTGCGGTAAAGTATCTACAAACTGCACACCAGCATTTAATTGCTTGTATTCTACAATGACTCGTTTAGCAACATGTTCCATAATCTTCTCTTTAGTTATATCAGTGCCAGGCTTCTTGATGACCAACGCACCAGCGGCATCGGTACGGCCTACGTTTCTGACACCGACAACGCACACATTTTGAACCTCTGGCAACTCGGCAATGATTTGCTCGATTTCATTTGGGTAATAATCCTTCGATTTATATTTAAGGATATCCTTCTTGCGATCGGTCAGATATAGGTAGTTGTTATCATCGAAATGACCAACATCTCCCAGATTAATCCAACCATCTTTAATTGTCGATGCAGTATCTTCGGGATTGCCCACATAACCGGCCCATTTGACGCCCATGTCAATAAGAATTTCGCCGGTTTGATTATGTCCCAGGGCGTTACCCTGTTCGTCGACAATTTTGGCTCGCACTCCTGGGACTAAGCCACCGACGGAGTTTCCAAGTTCAATTTCTAAATTAATTGATACAGCAGCTGTTTCAGTAGATCCATATGAGAACATAATGTAGCAGTTCTTCATAAGGGTCTGGGCCCTCTGCAATATCGCCACAGAGAGCCATCCACCAACAATACAGCAAACGCGAAGGCTGGCCAAATTTTCCTCCGTGGCTAGAGGACTTGTGATCACTTCATAGGCCTGCCAAGGTGCTATCGCATACATTGTAACTTGGTATTTTTTGGTCATTTCAATGAATCGGTCAGGATGGAAAATCTCATTGAAAATAACTTGTTTGGACCCATATAAAAAACACATCATCGTACATGAAAATCCTGTCATCCAATCCAATGAGGCACTCGTCAGGATAGTATCATTAGCGTTAGTTAATCTGAAAGCGATGAATTATAATCACACGATGTACACTTGTACTAGTGTAATTCACTTACGGCGATACTTTAGCCACATGTCTATGAGATAGTGGCACAGCTTTTGCTTTTCCAGAAGTACCGGATGAACATAAAATTACAGCTGTCTGATCGCCATCAACGGCCAAAACTTCGGGTCTAATAGATGTTGCAAATAATAATATAGATTTAATTTAATGAATCATTTCAATCATTTACTCACTCATATAATTTTTCGAGGGGATGTGGTTTCAGCAAGTCCTCAATACTAAGTACACCATCGACACAACCAGTCAGCAATACGTATTTCGGATCCCACTCTTTGGTTACTTCCTTCATAACTTCGTAGTCTGGACCATCGCAGAACATAATTTTAGGTTTTGTCAGCTCATAAAGCCCCTTTATAACTTCTGGCTCTTTCACATAGGTATAAGCAACAGCATGGAATGGAGTCGTATGGAATAGACACGCAACAGCAAGAGAGCTTACGTAAGTGCTATTATTTCCAATAATTCCTACTACATCCTCATGCGTTAATTTTTCACTCTTGAAGAATAGTGCTAAGCGTGTTGCCCAAGTCCTTACATCGGTAAAGGTTATGACTCTTCCATCCATATGATTGATCTGTTTTGTTATATCTGATTAGTGAGTTTGGCTCTTGATTTTAATGTTACGGGATTTACCTGTGCAATACTTTTCGGATTGTTCTTCAATGATTGAAATACAACTTCTCCAATGGAGGCATTAGGATGGAGGAGCGGTCGCGTTGGTTTTCCGCTCCAAATTTTAGTCTTCTCATCAAAGGATGTTGGAAATATAGCTTTAGTTGCCATTTTATCTTTTCAAGCGTTACCGAGGTACTGACTGTCCTTCCACTGAAGAATCTCTTTATATATTGAAAAAGAGTTCAGTTATTATTTACATATCTATGTATGATAATGCTTATTTATTATCATATGATATGCCTCTAAGTTTCAATTGGATTTCCCATCGAATATATGTGGGTAATGCCAATTCATAATGGAATCGGACTTTTCAATAACCAGGGGGTTATCTATTGTTTTCAGTTTAATTTCCTTTAAACCGTTGTTGTCTTTTTATTTCCATTTAAAGATATATTAAAGATATATTAATATTTTATATTTGGTGAGAAATTATTAACGCCAAAACAGAAGGCGCTCCAGACCCTAAAAAGTGTACATTATCTGGATTAGAACCAAATTAGTCTCTATTCGTCTGTCTGTTTATCCACCCTATGTAATGTAGAGTTCTTTTTTTTTGAACTACGTATTACTGAACACAATATTTAATTGGTGAAAAGTCGAACAAAGTTTTACATGCAGAACTATAACTGCCATGATCGGGTAAAATTCTGCCGTTAATTAAAAAACTGTTTAGTGTTGTATTAAATACGTTAAATTGTTTTCGTATATATTTTATATTCTAACGATGACTTAGCTGTATTACGTTTAAAATGTTTTTTAAGAATTCATAAAACGACTCAACAATTCTATTTACTTGAGTGAAAGTGATAAATATGATTTTATATTTGGTAATTAACTGATAACATAAAATACTTTTTCGATAAAGAAAATAAATATGAGAACGGGTTCCCTATGTCTGTCATTGTGAACCAAGGTCATTGGGCTTGAAAATGAGAAATACGCAACAAATATAAATACAACTCAACTCATAAATACAATTATCAAACACATTTTTTTCGACTGTCCTTCAACTTCTTGTGCGTAATTTTCGTTTCATTTTTGTCGAAATGCACTTCACGTTCGACCGGAAAGTTTATTTCGATCTTTTTCAGCTTGCAGAGCAGTCAAGTGTTACTCTTTATACCATTCTAATTAATTGTAAGGGTATTTTAAACAGGATTTTGCAATGCAATGGTAATGCGGTAACTCCCAACAAGTATATATTCTTTTTCAGAATCAAAAGTGGAACAAACGTCTGTTTGTCTGTTTCACTTGTTTCCCAGTTTATATAAATTTCTATTTCCCGATGCTTTATATAAGTCGGTCCATGACGGATTATTAAATCATAGAAATAATTGGTAAACATAAAGTTTGTGTGTATGAAGAATATTATTAAAATTATTATTTTTGTTTGCTAGGCATTTCGAATGAGAATTAAAAATTAATTACGTATTTTATATGTCAGCATAATTGAATCAGATTCGGATTGCTATACCATTGAGTAAAGTTATCGGACTGAAACTAATAAAAACATTCCTGTTGTTTTTGATTTAATTTTGACATCTTTAACATTAAGCCAATACAGCAACGATCGAACAAAGTTGAATTGTATGAGCAACTTTATTACGCTGGCAAGGGTATAAAATCTTCTGTGAACTGAAAAGAAAATTTTTTGCTTGTTTCGTTAATGCCATCCCTTAGGCCTCTGTTCGGATGCGATGGTTTTACATTGATAAGAGCAGCTGTTTTACCTTCTATTACTCTGCCCACGAATCCTGTTAGTTTTATTGCGTTGTATATTATGTATGTATTAGCTGTGGCATATGCTTTAAATATAACTTGTCCCTTTTGGTTCTTTAAGTCGATAGGTTTTGTTGAATTTTTGTTTTTGTTGTTGTTGCCTATAGTTGGTTTTCTTTTTTGTTGTTGTTGTTGATATTGTTTTTTGTGCAGATTTCAGCGCCGATTTTTATGTTCGGCGTTTATTATTTCTTACATTTTCACGCCTCCTTTAAACCCCTTGTGCCGTTCGTTGTCGCTCTTTGTTATTGTTGTCGCTGTTGTTTCGTGTGTCGACCGGAAATGCTTCATTTTTAGAAGTGTTTTGCATTTTTTGCCTCCTGATTTTTTTTTTATCCCATTTCTTCAACAATTGTAAACGCGTTATTCCCTCTCTTTATATTGTTGTTTTTGGTTTTTGGGTTTCTATTTTCTATTGCTTTTGGTTATTTGTGAGATATATGCAAATGTGTCGGCAGTTATTTGTGTTGAGGATTTGATGTGGCTCCGTTCATGTTATGCATATGTATTTGTGTTTTAGTTTAGTTTTGTCAGTATGACATGGCATATGGAAATGAATATGTATGTATTATGGATATGGTTTTGAGCTCTTTCCGAGTAATATTTTTTGGGGCTGCTTTCATTTGATTTATTTTGCAAACACATTAGATTTACCAAAATGATATTGGCTACCATAACCAATCCTAGTTTGTTTAGTAAATAGATATGTATTTATCTTTTTTCTATTCTTATATAGTAAGTCTTAACTGATAAATAGCTGTAGTGGCTCCAAATTTTTGGTAATTTTCTATTATTTTTTCTATGGCACGTGATTAGAATCCGTGAGCGTTCAATTTTGGATGTATGCATTTTATTTGTTTTTGCTTATGTGTTCTTATTTTTTTTTTGTATCTTTAAGTGATATCTGTGTGCTATTATTTATGCTTTGAAGTCAAGTTTTTATGTTAATATTCATTGTATTCAAGTGTTAATTAATTCTTTTTTTGTGTTTGTTGCTTACACCAATTTTCTGTAACATCTTGCTGGCGGTCTGCCAGAGTGACTACAACAGTTAATGGGATATAACTGCGTCTATACCGCCAAAAATCTTTCGGTATACGTATTAAGACTGTGTTTATGTATTCATGAACAATATGTATAAATTATATATACGAATTTATTGTATATTATTGTATATTATATTATGTATATATCCAAACTGAGTATGCAAGATCCTAATCGGATAAATACCGTACAATTAAACTTTAATACGAAAAACTTTTATTATAAGCTGGTAAGGATATTAAAAACTTGGACAAATCAAAATACGCATTTTTATTCGTATTTTTTTTTTTTATTTTCTTAAAAGGGTTTGTATTTTTTTTTACAATTTATTGGCAATCACTTGGTATAACTTTTCATATAAATAGTCTTTAAATTTTAACGGCGTGCTAAAGAAGCTTGTGTATCGAAAGAAACTATTTATGTGATTATGAATTTTATTAGATACGAGACTTAGGCTTTTATCTCATGGCTAATTTTTATCATTTTTAAGCAACTTGAGGGAGAAAAAAAAAGATTTATCTGTCTTTTAAATTATTTAATGAATTGAAGCCGCAAAAAAATATTCAACAATTATCATTACAATTATTTTTATGTTATCATTCATTTTATGTTTAATTTGCTTTGATTTTCTATTGAATACAAGTACATCACTTAATTTCTTTTTATCAGCCTTTGGTCTGACGTTTTGTAATCGAAAAAGAAATATAGCTAGCATACTCTTATCAATATAGTTTCCGGTGTCTCAACGTCAAACCAAAACAAAATATATTATGCATATCTTATAAAATACTAATATATGCGTCTAGTTACGTTTTATAATAGTAGATAATAGATAACATTTATTTTTTTTTTTTCATTTATTTATTGATAAATTTAAAGACAATATATGACTTTAAAAACCTCATTTTTTTTTCTCCCTCAAGTTGCTTAAAAATGATAAAAATTAGCCATGAGATAAAAGCCTAAGTCTCGTATCTAATAAAATTCATAATCACATAAATAGTTTCATTCGATACACAAGCTTCTTTAGCACGCCGTTAAAATTTAAAGACTATTTATATGAAAAGTTATACCAAGTGATTGCCAATAAATTGTAAAAAAAAATACAAACCCTTTTAAGAAAATAAAAAAAAAAATACGAATAAAAATGCGTATTTTGATTTGTCCAAGTTTTTAATATCCTTACCAGCTTATAATAAAAGTTTTTCGTATTAAAGTTTAATTGTACGGTATTTATCCGATTAATCTTGCATACTCAGTTTGGATATATACATAATATAATATACAATATATATAAATTATATATAATTTATACATATTTACATAACACAGTCTAATACGTATACCGAAATTTTTCGGTATAGACGCAGTTATATCCCATTAACTGTTGTAGTCACTCTGGCAGACCGCCAGCAAGATGTTACAGAAAATTGGTGTAAGCAACAAACACAAAAAAAGAATTAATTAACACTTGAATACAATGAATATTAACATAAAAACTTGACTTCAAAGCATAAATAATAGCACACAGATATCACTTAAAGATACAAAAAAAAAATAAGAACACATAAGCAAAAACAAATAAAATGCATACATCCAAAATTGAACGCTCACGGATTCTAATCACGTGCCATAGAAAAAATAATAGAAAATTACCAAAAATTTGGAGCCACTACAGCTATTTATCAGTTAAGACTTACTATATAAGAATAGAAAAAAGATAAATACATATCTATTTACTAAACAAACTAGGATTGGTTATGGTAGCCAATATCATTTTGGTAAATCTAATGTGTTTGCAAAATAAATCAAATGAAAGCAGCCCCAAAAAATATTACTCGGAAAGAGCTCAAAACCATATCCATAATACATACATATTCATTTCCATATGCCATGTCATACTGACAAAACTAAACTAAAACACAAATACATATGCATAACATGAACGGAGCCACATCAAATCCTCAACACAAATAACTGCCGACACATTTGCATATATCTCACAAATAACCAAAAGCAATAGAAAATAGAAACCCAAAAACCAAAAACAACAATATAAAGAGAGGGAATAACGCGTTTACAATTGTTGAAGAAATGGGATAAAAAAAAAATCAGGAGGCAAAAAATGCAAAACACTTCTAAAAATGAAGCATTTCCGGTCGACACACGAAACAACAGCGACAACAATAACAAAGAGCGACAACGAACGGCACAAGGGGTTTAAAGGAGGCGTGAAAATGTAAGAAATAATAAACGCCGAACATAAAAATCGGCGCTGAAATCTGCACAAAAAACAATATCAACAACAACAACAAAAAAGAAAACCAACTATAGGCAACAACAACAAAAACAAAAATTCAACAAAACCTATCGACTTAAAGAACCAAAAGGGACAAGTTATATTTAAAGCATATGCCACAGCTAATACATACATAATATACAACGCAATAAAACTAACAGGATTCGTGGGCAGAGTAATAGAAGGTAAAACAGCTGCTCTTATCAATGTAAAACCATCGCATCCGAACAGAGGCCTAAGGGATGGCATTAACGAAACAAGCAAAAAATTTTCTTTTCAGTTCACAGAAGATTTTATACCCTTGCCAGCGTAATAAAGTTGCTCATACAATTCAACTTTGTTCGATCGTTGCTGTATTGGCTTAATGTTAAAGATGTCAAAATTAAATCAAAAACAACAGGAATGTTTTTATTAGTTTCAGTCCGATAACTTTACTCAATGGTATAGCAATCCGAATCTGATTCAATTATGCTGACATATAAAATACGTAATTAATTTTTAATTCTCATTCGAAATGCCTAGCAAACAAAAATAATAATTTTAATAATATTCTTCATACACACAAACTTTATGTTTACCAATTATTTCTATGATTTAATAATCCGTCATGGACCGACTTATATAAAGCATCGGGAAATAGAAATTTATATAAACTGGGAAACAAGTGAAACAGACAAACAGACGTTTGTTCCACTTTTGATTCTGAAAAAGAATATATACTTGTTGGGAGTTACCGCATTACCATTGCATTGCAAAATCCTGTTTAAAATACCCTTACAATTAATTAGAATGGTATAAAGAGTAACACTTGACTGCTCTGCAAGCTGAAAAAGATCGAAATAAACTTTCCGGTCGAACGTGAAGTGCATTTCGACAAAAATGAAACGAAAATTACGCACAAGAAGTTGAAGGACAGTCGAAAAAAATGTGTTTGATAATTGTATTTATGAGTTGAGTTGTATTTATATTTGTTGCGTATTTCTCATTTTCAAGCCCAATGACCTTGGTTCACAATGACAGACATAGGGAACCCGTTCTCATATTTATTTTCTTTATCGAAAAAGTATTTTATGTTATCAGTTAATTACCAAATATAAAATCATATTTATCACTTTCACTCAAGTAAATAGAATTGTTGAGTCGTTTTATGAATTCTTAAAAAACATTTTAAACGTAATACAGCTAAGTCATCGTTAGAATATAAAATATATACGAAAACAATTTAACGTATTTAATACAACACTAAACAGTTTTTTAATTAACGGCAGAATTTTACCCGATCATGGCAGTTATAGTTCTGCATGTAAAACTTTGTTCGACTTTTCACCAATTAAATATTGTGTTCAGTAATACGTAGTTCAAAAAAAAAGAACTCTACATTACATAGGGTGGATAAACAGACAGACGAATAGAGACTAATTTGGTTCTAATCCAGATAATGTACACTTTTTAGGGTCTGGAGCGCCTTCTGTTTTGGCGTTAATAATTTCTCACCAAATATAAAATATTAATATATCTTTAATATATCTTTAAATGGAAATAAAAAGACAACAACGGTTTAAAGGAAATTAAACTGAAAACAATAGATAACCCCCTGGTTATTGAAAAGTCCGATTCCATTATGAATTGGCATTACCCACATATATTCGATGGGAAATCCAATTGAAACTTAGAGGCATATCATATGATAATAAATAAGCATTATCATACATAGATATGTAAATAATAACTGAACTCTTTTTCAATATATAAAGAGATTCTTCAGTGGAAGGACAGTCAGTACCTCGGTAACGCTTGAAAAGATAAAATGGCAACTAAAGCTATATTTCCAACATCCTTTGATGAGAAGACTAAAATTTGGAGCGGAAAACCAACGCGACCGCTCCTCCATCCTAATGCCTCCATTGGAGAAGTTGTATTTCAATCATTGAAGAACAATCCGAAAAGTATTGCACAGGTAAATCCCGTAACATTAAAATCAAGAGCCAAACTCACTAATCAGATATAACAAAACAGATCAATCATATGGATGGAAGAGTCATAACCTTTACCGATGTAAGGACTTGGGCAACACGCTTAGCACTATTCTTCAAGAGTGAAAAATTAACGCATGAGGATGTAGTAGGAATTATTGGAAATAATAGCACTTACGTAAGCTCTCTTGCTGTTGCGTGTCTATTCCATACGACTCCATTCCATGCTGTTGCTTATACCTATGTGAAAGAGCCAGAAGTTATAAAGGGGCTTTATGAGCTGACAAAACCTAAAATTATGTTCTGCGATGGTCCAGACTACGAAGTTATGAAGGAAGTAACCAAAGAGTGGGATCCGAAATACGTATTGCTGACTGGTTGTGTCGATGGTGTACTTAGTATTGAGGACTTGCTGAAACCACATCCCCTCGAAAAATTATATGAGTGAGTAAATGATTGAAATGATTCATTAAATTAAATCTATATTATTATTTGCAACATCTATTAGACCCGAAGTTTTGGCCGTTGATGGCGATCAGACAGCTGTAATTTTATGTTCATCCGGTACTTCTGGAAAAGCAAAAGCTGTGCCACTATCTCATAGACATGTGGCTAAAGTATCGCCGTAAGTGAATTACACTAGTACAAGTGTACATCGTGTGATTATAATTCATCGCTTTCAGATTAACTAACGCTAATGATACTATCCTGACGAGTGCCTCATTGGATTGGATGACAGGATTTTCATGTACGATGATGTGTTTTTTATATGGGTCCAAACAAGTTATTTTCAATGAGATTTTCCATCCTGACCGATTCATTGAAATGACCAAAAAATACCAAGTTACAATGTATGCGATAGCACCTTGGCAGGCCTATGAAGTGATCACAAGTCCTCTAGCCACGGAGGAAAATTTGGCCAGCCTTCGCGTTTGCTGTATTGTTGGTGGATGGCTCTCTGTGGCGATATTGCAGAGGGCCCAGACCCTTATGAAGAACTGCTACATTATGTTCTCATATGGATCTACTGAAACAGCTGCTGTATCAATTAATTTAGAAATTGAACTTGGAAACTCCGTCGGTGGCTTAGTCCCAGGAGTGCGAGCCAAAATTGTCGACGAACAGGGTAACGCCCTGGGACATAATCAAACCGGCGAAATTCTTATTGACATGGGCGTCAAATGGGCCGGTTATGTGGGCAATCCCGAAGATACTGCATCGACAATTAAAGATGGTTGGATTAATCTGGGAGATGTTGGTCATTTCGATGATAACAACTACCTATATCTGACCGATCGCAAGAAGGATATCCTTAAATATAAATCGAAGGATTATTACCCAAATGAAATCGAGCAAATCATTGCCGAGTTGCCAGAGGTTCAAAATGTGTGCGTTGTCGGTGTCAGAAACGTAGGCCGTACCGATGCCGCTGGTGCGTTGGTCATCAAGAAGCCTGGCACTGATATAACTAAAGAGAAGATTATGGAACATGTTGCTAAACGAGTCATTGTAGAATACAAGCAATTAAATGCTGGTGTGCAGTTTGTAGATACTTTACCGCAGAACAATAATGGGAAAGTTCTAAGAAATGCGGCAAGGCAAATTTTTGAGTCACTCATGAAATAAAATTAAGCTATTTGTTTTATACATATTTAAACTCAAAAAAATATTTTTATTCATGATTAAATTCTTTTATGTTGAAGAGATATAATAATTAACCGCTTTCGTTATTGAATTTACAGTTTTGATGTTGTTAAACTTATTGATATTATATATTGCCGAGCTTTATCGCAATAATGGTTATGCACAAAATAAAAGTTTACTTTAAAAAATTTCTTTAAATTGTAATATCTCAGTTCCTTCAGAATACAAAAGATACACAGATACAAATATATGAAACAATCAGAGGAAGCAGTCAGCACCGAATCAATCGATAGAAAAGATTTAAATTTAAAAGCTTAACGATTGCATTCAGCTAATAGATTATACTAACCAACTAAATTATAATACACAGAATATAGACGGTACAAGTGTATTATTACTATTTTACATCAAGAAATATAAAACAACAGTCAAAAGAGTGCTTTATAAAAATACCCTTCATAAATTATATAAGGTTGGACAAGGAAAAGTCCTTTAATTTGTACAAAAAAACATTTATTAATAAAATTAATATTTGGATTTGCATTTAAAATGAACAGATATAAGGTAAAATATATTACTCAATATTTTGCTATTCACAATTTAGATATAAACCTATAATCTTTAAAATGCATAAATTATTTTTAAAAGGAGTTTCCCATGTTATTAAATAAGTGATTTGTTTATATTATCTACGTCCAATGTTCTCTTCATTAAGTCATGAATAAAATACAAAATTGAACTCGACTTTAAACTATCCATTACTACACTATACTACTACAATAATATGCCCTGTACACTTAAATCGAAAATCTAATATTTGAACAAAACAGATATAAACTAATTATATTGAAGTTATAACATTTGAAATTAGAAAATACCTGATTCATTCTTTACAAAAGATGAAATTAAAAATAAAAAATTGAATAGGTGACTAGAAAAATTTTCAATGAGTACAGCGTATACAAATTGTAATACTCTCCACCTATATTTCCCTAAAATCCCTAGACAAATGCATTACGTATTTATCAATTAAATATGATAACAAAATAAATATTAAAGTTTTCAATTAATGAATTCGGCTTTTACCATGTGACGTTGATTTATTTAATCTTATCAAGACTCGCACGCGCTACCTTTTTACATTAAGACATTCACATTCAGATAAGTCGCGGTGTCATCAACTAAGGTAAAACCAATGCCGCAATTTCACTTTTATCGCAAGCGTTTTCAAATACTCATACCGAGTTAGAATTTTACATCAGAATAACAAGATAACAAACTCTCCTCTACAATGTAGTAGATTTAATATTTCTATGATTAGCTTATATTTCAGAATGTAAACTTATAAAATACTTTTAAGATAAGTATTAATTATCAAGAAACCGTCGATGAAACTTCAGCTATTCACCATAATAAGATACAGATATCTGTCACCGAAACCGTCGTAGTAGTAAATCTTGCTCCGCAGGGTCAAACCTAGCAACCCACCGACAACATTAACGCATTAAGTACAAGCCTCTCAGGTTTGCTTTACCCAATCAAGCTCACCAGAACTCAACTCGAGCCGAAGCCAATTAAACGTAAAAGTAAGCAAAATTATATTACTCAGGCACTCTCCCTCTCAAGGCTTGTTGGTCAGACAATTTTACATACTTTATTTTTACATATTTACATATTTTTCAACTTAAAGACGACAATGACAATGACGAGCGCCATTCGAGGGCTATTCGAGGACCATTGCCCATACACATTTTCAGGACAATAATTCAATAGATATTGTAACCATTGTTTCAAATTACTCCCTAACTCTTGCAGTTTTTCAAATCGATGTGTTCAGCATGACAGCGGAACATACAAAAATTATCTTGCCAGTTCAATCTGATAGATATATATATATATATATATAGGCCTGCCAACCCAATATACCCTTATTATATTGCAAAAAGCATAATAATGGTAAGTAATACATTATCCAGATATAAGCCACATCCCCACGTCCTAGATGCTGGAAATACAGCCCCATGTTGACACTGACAATGCATTTGTGCCCGTGAAAAAAGGTCACGTCTTATCTATTTACCTAAACAATTCGCTTAAAATGTTTACAACATAAGAAACATCATCATCAGCATCAGCATCAATGTGAGGAAAGCGAAAATAGCATGGGACCAAGTTCATGCTCTGACTCAGGCGTCAAACCAACTAAGGTTCGGTCCGTGCCATGGCTAGTGCCATCTATTTACCTTAAGTAGTGCTACAAACGTTGGTTTTTCCTGGCTTCTTTATTTTTTTGTGAATGTTTTTCAAAGATGCGAGTGTGGGAAGCTGGAAAAATGCTCGAATAGCATTAGAGAGCAATAGCCAGGGGAATTGTTTTATAAGCTATGAATAACAGGACAAAAAAACGACACGAATTGGAGACAGCAAAGTACTAACCGAGAAGGAGACAATTATGCCGAAGTAAGCAACTTGATACTCTACTATTAATACACAAAATTATTTAAATTCAGGAAACTTTAACTTTTTTTAATTCAAATATGTATACAAAATATTAATACTGTTTAAGTACTATGTATATTGTATTAGGATAATAGATTTAGTGTACAATTAATAGTATAATGAAATCTTAATGTTCATCCATAGACATGTTGTTTTTTATTTACGACAAATGGTCATAGTGCTCAGAGTGTGACAGCAAAATACATATAATGTAGAAAAAACGAACCCTCACCCGAAGCCTTCTCAACGTTTTTATACTACTCAAAATATATACATATGTATGTACATAACCTTCAGGACCACGAGACTGTTGCTGCTTTTTGTCATTTTAAGGCTTTTCCTTAATTTGTGCAATTTTGTTATAAGAATGTGTCTCGCGAACTACGGCGTACAAATTTGTATACCCTTGCAGAGGGTATATTAATTTTGGACAAGCGTTTGTAATGCCGCTTACGAAGAGTCCCAGACCATAGAATCCAAATATGCATATCCGTCTGTTTGTATGTTTCAACCCAATGAAACTCGATATACATACTCGCTGTTGTGATTTCATTTAAGTAAAAGTAACAATCAAGCCTTGCTGTATCGTTTTCTTTATTTAGCTCATAAGATCATACAGTATTGGAAAAGATGGTTCTAATTTTAAATATAATTTTGTATTTTGACATTATGCTGTTGTGCAATACTGAATGTTGAATTAAGTCAGTTTGGCATGTTACGCGCGCAACAGCACATTAAAGTAAATTTGTTCTATTTGTATATATCGGTAGACTCTTATTGCCTTGATGGTTTAAATTGTTGTCAGACATTTTATGAGCGGAGCGATTCTCAGCGTCTGCGTTCTCTTCTAATTTCACGATACAACTCTACTCGATTCTCAACTAGTCTAGATCATCTCGTTATTTCTTTATCTCAACGCAACACTGAGCCACACTGACTGCATTTACAGATGTCCCACTCTTTTAGTGCTGAACAATTCCAAAAAGATTCACCTTTGGTAACACTTAACCATTCGCTTAAATAGTTGAGCGCGAAATTCAATTAATTAACTACGCTCCGACATATATGGCATATCTCTTTTTAGTAATTTAACTTAATTTTAATTTGCCAAGCTCAATTTAAGTATTACCCACAAAAACATAGAAAAGAGTGATGCAATAGTCTTTCAATATAGGGAAAATCATTATCATTAACCTGTAATAAAAGCAATATATTTACTTATATAGAACTTATAATTAGTTTTTTGGCATACCTTGATCCACAACAGAGGGTCTACATCTTGAGCGGCGATTGCCCTCTCCAGATATTGCCTTTTAGTGTCAATCGCATCCACTCGTGAGCTTTTAACTTTGTTCATCAATCGCTCACCCATAATATCAAGCAGTGCTTCGTTCCCAGAACTCATATCTGGTGTGACGGGCAGATCAATTGACT
>JBAMBR010003360.1:0-14506 GCA_037044475.1 Zaprionus obscuricornis | reverse complement strand
TTTTATAATTATTTAAAATATTATCATGGTAAAAATAATTTTTTTTTTATAATTATTTGAAAATTTATTAATGGTAGAAAAAAAGAAAAGAAATGAAAATTATAAATCAAATGCTTATTGCTGAAATGTCAAGCGCTGTGATATATTAACATGATTTAGGTCACATTCCCATTTCTATTCCTATTCCCAACTGTAACTGTAACTCAACACAAATCATTCTAATATTCTCTTTGTATTTTCTGCTATAAATTCATGCTTAGGTTTTGTTTTTGTTTTGTCACTTCGTTGAGACACTTTGGGTGACTTTCAGCAATGTCTTTTGAGGCAATATATTATCAGCAGTTCAACTGTTGCATTCCTTTGCGAACGAACAGTAGTCTAATTAACTCTTCTCTGTCTGTCTTAGTTGCTGTCTCTCTCTCTCTCTCTCTCGCTCTGTTGTTGTCTCTATTTGTCTATAATCTGCTGCCTGTTGCTGCTGTTTTCTCTGTCGTATCTGTTTCATAATTTATGTGCATGTTGTGTGTGTGTGTGTCTGTTTGTGTGTTGTTTGCATGTTGGTGAATGCTAATTTCGGTGGCTTGTTTGTACCGAGACAGAGGGAGAGAGAGAGAAGTTATTTACAGCCGCGCCACCTGTCGTTTAAGCTATGTAACAAACGACTTCCCTTTGACAGAAACAAGCGATTGGTAGGCGTGACCAATTTTGGGGGCTGCTTGGACAACAATGTAACAAAAAAAATGTTTTGCAGAACAAATGGAAACTTGTTCAATAAAAAATAAAATAACAAAAATCAACAACATGAAAAAAAAACACGACATAACATTTATCAGCAAAACATATATAAACTATATATCTGTGGCATGAGTCTCTGCTACACACACACACGGGGAAAAAAAAATGTTTATAACTTGTAGACAAATTTGCTTGGACAACTGCAAGAAAAAAAAAAAACTAGGAAAAATACAAAGATAGAAACAGAAAAAGAAACATAACAACAAGCAAATGGCTTAAAAAACAGAAAAAAAAAAAACTCTTTTAGCGTTTAGCAGAGCACTTTGCAGCGGGAGTTTTGGTGCTGATGATGGGGCACGTTTTAGTGGGGCGTGTTGCATGTGCAACGAGATAAACAACAACAGCAGCAGCAGCAGCGGCGACGATGGCGACCGCTATTGCCATCGACCAATGTTGCATGTTCAAACATGTTGTCCACACGGCTAAAACCAAGATAACTTTCGTTCAGCAGCTTATGCTGCAGCACAATGCAATGCCTGGCAATTCTCTAATTGCTCTTGCAGCAGCAGCAATACAGCTGAAAAGTGTTTTCACTGCTGAAATCAAAAAAAAAAAAAAAAAAAAAAAAAAAAAAAAAAAAAAAAAAAAAAATTTTCCATTGTGGCACAGAAAAGGGGCGAAGCAACAGTTAGTACTGTTAGTGTTGCAAGGGAAATATTTTCATTTTGCCGTTAACATATTTTACAGTCAAGTCTTTTAAACGCTGCCTGCCAACAAACACTTTCAATATTCGTGCAGCACAGTGTCAACGAAAAGTATGCGTCTAGCAAATTAACAATTCATTGTCTCTCTCAATGTTGGCTGACCGCCTGCAGCGTTTTGATTGCTCCACTTAACAAAAGCTGCAGCAGCGCAAAATTTGCGGTTGCCTTTGCGGTTGTTGTTGTTGTTGTTGAGCTTGACATGCCGCTTGAACCTAGCAAAGTTTTGCTTGCTGTCTGCACTGCGCCGCCCTTCCCCTAAAGCAGCCAACAAGCTGGCAAATAGTTTGGTTTCAATTTTTTTCTTTGATTGGACGTGCAATATGTGTTGTCGTTGTTGTTGTTGCTGCTGTTGTTGTTGCTGCTGTTGTTGTTGTTGCTGCTGTTGTTGTTGTATTTTACAAGTCAATATGGTTATTGTTATTGTCATTGGCGTATTGCCTGCAATTTGGCCATTTGGTAAATGGCAAACGGTGCAAACGGCAATTGCAATTGCAACTGCAACTGCAACGAACAGCTTCACGTGTGCCCAACTCTGGCAACATGTTGCCAATGCGCGCGATCGCTCAGTTAACAATTCATTAGGTGTTGCTGTTGTTGTTGTTGCTGCTGTTATTGTTGTTATTGCTGTTGCTGTTTGTTTTATTGTAAGCTACATTGCAACCGGCTAATAATTTATGGCATGTTTGCTGGCCAAAGTTTGATACCGATTGGTCAACTTGGCCAAATGCGTTGCGGCGTAAACAATTCTTGGAAGAATTTACAGCAAACACTAGGAAGACTGCAAAAGGCCAAAAAGACTACAAACAGACTATAAACTGCACAAGAAAAAGAAGAAGTAGAAGTAGAGCTTGCTGCAGACTGTGGACTGCAGACTGCAGACTGCTGCAGACAACAAGCAGATAAATCATAATTTATGCAACATATATTTTTTTTTTTTTCTTTATTTTTCAAACAATCTTTGGAAATCGGAATGTTGTTTGCTGTCATAAATTGTCAACTGCAGCGAGTTGTTATTGTTGTTGCTGTTGCTGTTTAAATTGTTGAGTCACGGTTACATTTTGCAGTCAACTAAGTAGAACAATGCAATATATTGATATTTTTATAGTTTAATTGCTTTTGACTTTTGTATAAATTGCAAATTATCAATGTTTCTTATCTTATCCAAGCGCAAAGTTCACGCAATGAGTAAGAAACAAAAAAAAAAAAAAAAAAAATATTACAACAATTTAATTTACCATGAGAACATTCTATATAAACTTCCGGCGTTAAATTTATTTTCATTGCATCAAAGAAATCTTTTTATTTTCATTTATTTAATTTTTATTTTTAAAATTTTTTTTTTTTTTTTTGATGTAAATGAAAATGAAAGTTTACTTTTGGCTTTGTGTATTTCCTCTGCTTGCTGTTCTATTGTGTAAGAAAGACAACAAAGTTTTTTATTTTTATTTTTTTTTTTGGAATGCCTTTGATATGCTAAAAGTTGATGATGCTTTGTATAGATCGCGTGGCTGCCCATTAAGTCATAGTGTCTGTTCAACTCGTTTTTTTTTTTTTTTTGTTCTGCTTCTTCTACAGCAGCAAGTCTTTGGAACTTGACTTCATTTTTTGTGTGTCTGTGTGTGTGTGTGTTATTTCTGTTTACTTTTTTTGCCTTATTTGTTTTTATCTTTAATTTTTTTTTTTCTACTTTGTGGTTTTTGGCCTTAGCCAAATATTTGTTGTCATCTTTTTTTTTATGCTTCAACTTTTTTTTTTTTTTTACTTCTAGCTACGTTTTGTTTATTAATTGCGACAGTGTGTGTCTGTGTGTCTGCTATCTGCGTGTATGTGTGTGTGTGATCTGTGTGTATGTTATGTATATTTCTTTATAGGCCTTTTTTTTATGTACTGTGTGAAACATGTTTGGCATAAACTTGGCCACAAAACTATGTAGAGACAGAGAGAGAGACAGAGAGTGGGAGTGAAAGAGTGAGATATAATAAACTTTTTCCTGGAATTAAATAGTTTATTACCGCATTTTGCCGTTTGCCGCTCCACAGAGCTTTAGTTCGTTCCAGTGTCTTATGCAATCGTCTGGCCAAGCGACAGCAACGACGCTTCGTTCGTCTTACAGGTGCCAAAAAGCGACAAACGTCATGCGACTGTGGACACAGATGAAAAAGACAAACAGACAGACTGAGAGCGAGACAAAGAGTCGACCCCAAACATGTAGCACTTGCCACAGTGAATGTTGACGTTTAAAAATAAAGACGGGCAACCAATTTGACTAATGGGCGAAAGGTTAAGGCATGTTTTTTTTTTTGTCAGCTTAAATTGCTTACGACTTTTATAGCCAACAATAACGACAACGACAACAGCAAATATTTGCATAAAAATCTCAATTATGTTGTTGCTGTCTACAGCTTCAGCTTCAGCTTCAGCTTCTCTTTATTTATTTTTTTTTTCTTTTGTCATATTTGTCAGTCTTTCAACTTGTTGTTGTTAATCGGCGATAATAATATTTAATTAATTGTCTATTAAATTGTTGTAAACTTTTGATTGATCTTAAGTGCGTTTATTGTCATGTCATGTCTACAAATACAGTTATTAAATAACACAATAAAGAAAATCGTTGAAATATGTTAAAGCTGCGCAAAATAATTATTGAAAAATTTGCATGTAAAATTTAATAAAAATTATAGATTTTTTTTTTTTTTAAATAAATATTTTAATATTTATAAATAATAGTACAAGAATATAAAAAAAAATAATGTATATCAAATAAATATGAAATATTTTAAGTTTATTTTTATTATTATTTTTTATTATTACTTTTTATTATTATTTTTTTATTATTATTTTTTTATTATTATTTTTTTATTGTAATTTTTTTTTTAATTATTATTTTTTTATTATTATTTTTATATTGTTACTTTTAAATCATTATTTTTATATTTTTATTTTTATGTTATTATTTTTATATATATTTTTATATTACTATCTTTAATTTTTAATATTTGTATATATTTTTTTATATTATTATTTTTAATATTTTTATTTTTAATATTTTTATTTTTTATATATATTTATTTTTTTTGTTATTATTTTTATTATTAATAATTATCATTTATATTTTCATATTTAATATTTTTATATTTAATATTTTTATACATTTTTATTTTTATTTATTTTTTTTAAATATAAATAATTACAAAAATTAAATTTACTAATAATAATTTAAAAAAAAATAGGAATTATAATTAATTGAAAATATTTCAAGCTTACATTTTGCCAACTCTTTACAATTTTTAAAGCTTACTATATAAAAATTCTATTGAGGTTCATTGGCATGGAAATAATGATATGCTAAAGTGTTAGAGCAGCCATGGCATACCAAAAACTTCAAGCCTTATAATTTTATTGGTTTAATGAGTCATGGCCAACACATATAAAGCTTTTAAGGTTTTGTGGCAACACGAGAAGCAAAATAGTTGCGTCTCCCCTTCAAGCAAATAATTTGATTTGCATGCAAATGACAAAAACAGTTCGACTGTGAGCTGTGGGGAGTGAGAGGGAGGCGTAGACTATAGAGGAACTGTGCTTGCTCTTGACTGTGCTTGCGAGTGACTAAGCCAAAGTGTTCTCTCTTTCACTCTCACAGTCTTAGATTTACAACTGTAAATACAATTTGTTTTAGCCAATGTGTAGGTTGAGGCTGCGCTGTAGTTAAAGTTTCGCTTTCGCTTGACCAAAATCACGTTGTTGCCAACTTTTGAGCAGACACCAAACAAAACACAAGAATCAAACAAAAAGCCAGAAAGTGCAAGTTGACGCTAGACAAAGATAGTGTGAGAGTGTGTAAGAGTGAGTGAGAGAAGGAGAGAGAGGTTGCATGAGCGACCCCCTTGACTGGCCTCGAGGCTCAGGTTTTTGCCTGGCGGCTAGACTCCTACAATTATAATGGCTGCAAAGCACAACAACAACAACAGCAGCAACAGCAACAACAATGGAAAAACAAAAACAAAATAAAAATCAACTTTATTTACTGCTTTTAGCGTCGATTTGTGTGTCGTGGCACGCCTGCGCCTGCCTCTGCCCCTGCTGCTGCCGCTGCCGTTGCCATTTTCTCAACTGCTGCTCCAGACAATTGTCGACAACTTTGCCGCCGCCTCCCACTTTTTTTTATATTTTTTTCTTATGTGGCGCTTAGTTTTTGTTTATTTTTATTTTTTTTAGCTGTTTATTTTATATATGCAAAAGATAAAGATGATTTTTTATTTGAGTTGCAGCAGGAAACACTAAAATTTTATATAGTTGTTTTTCATTTTATTATTTATATATTTAATTAAATTAAATATAAATTTGTTTGCTTGAAGCCTAAAGACGGCTTGGTAAAATATGAAAATAAAACTGGAAAAAATAATTATATTTAATAAAAGTGAAAAAAAAATTAAAAATTGTAAAAATAAAAAATAATTCAACAAATAAAATATGGAAATGTAATATAAAAATATAAATATAAAATATAATTGTAAAAATAAAATATAAATGTAAAAACAAAATATAAAAGTAAATTATAAAAAATATAAAAATAAATTATAAAAAAATATAAAAATAAATTATATAAAAATAAATTATAAAAAATATAAAAATAAATTATATAAAAATATAAAAATAAAATATAAAAGAAATATATAAAATAATATATAAAAATAAATTATAAAAAAATATAAAAATAAATTATAAAAAAATATAAAAATAAAATATAAAAGAAATATATATATACTTATAAAGAATAAGAAATATTTTTCTAAATATTTATGTAAATTTAATTTAAATTTAAATTTCTTAAACAAAAATAAAAAAAAATATTATTTAAAATACATTAAAATATATTATTTAAAATACATTAAAATAAAAAAAAATATATATAAAAAAAAATCAAAATTGAAATAATAAATGAAATAATGAAATATTAAATAAAAATAATAGAAATACTTTCTAAAAACCGAAAAGGAATAAATAATTGAAAAAAATTAAATATATAAATATGCTTGTCAATATAAATATATCAGAAATCTTGTATGTCTGTAGTTAATGCTATATCTATATAATATTGCCATTACCTTTGCTTATAAATCATTTTTCCATATGTCAATTTTATTAATTTGTCAATACAAATCAATAGTGAAATATAAATTATGCAGGGTATAAAAAAGTTCCGCCAACTCAATATCCGTTATCGTAATTGATGTTGAAGTTGTTAATATTTTTGCTGTTGTTACTGTTATTACTGCTGTTTCTGCCGCTGTTGCTGCTTTTGTTGCTGTTGCTGACGTTGCTGCTGCCGTTGTTGCTACTTCATATCGTCTAAGTGGTCAAAATAAAATGCTGCCTGCCAGACCAATTTTGGCGACTCTCGCAGCAGTTTTTTGAAGCGTGCAACTTGAATTTGCATACGAATTTGGCCCACAAGTGTTTTAGCGACTAATTTTGTATGAAAATTTGATTGCTTTGCGATTAGAATCGTGTTCATTGTTTACTTTGCTGTTGTTGTTGTTTGTTGTTTTTTTTCTTTCTGTATTTTCATAGCGAGACACGCCTTTTGCCTCCCCACTTACGCTTGTTACGCCCGCTTATTACCAATGAATGTTAGAGAGAGGGGAAGGTGCAGATTGTGTAAAGTGTTGCGTTTGTTTTTGGTATTAAGTAATACTCGTGATTATTATTGTTTTATATGTTTCTTTTTTTCTTGATTTTTTTTTTTTTTTTTTTTTGGATATCAATTTTTTTGATTTTCTTTTTATAGCTACATATGAGTTCAAGTCGTTGGCCTTCTATCTGTCTGTTGCTGTTGCTATATTGTTGGTATAATTATGCAGTTGGCTTTAATTGCTATTTACAGAGTTTGTTGTTTTTGTTGTTGTTGTTATTATTGTTGCTTAACTATTGTTGTGGGTGTGATTTAAGATCAAAGATATCAGATGTGAGATTTATGTATAATATATGTATAGGTTACAATGCAATGTGTTGAGCTTTAACAGCTCTCATGTAACTTCTTTTTTTGTTCTTTTGTGAGCAACTCTTGGCAGAGACTGTAAAAGAGTTGAGTGTATGAATGAGTATGAATAAAATAGTGAATAAATGAGTAAAATAATAAAACAATAAATGAATGAATTGTGCAATGAATGAGTAACGTAATGTGTAAAATTATGTGAAAAGTAATGTGTAAAGTAATGTAAAGAAATGCGAAAAGTGATGCAAAGTAACTTATAAAGTAGTGTGTAATGAGTAAATGAGTAAATAAATGAATAAAATAATAACGGGATGGGTAAATAATTGAATAAAACAATAAAACAAAAAAACAATAAAATAAAAAATAAAATAAAAAAATATAAATAATAAATAAAATAAAATAAAATAAAAAATAAATAAAATAAAATAAAAAATAAATAAAATAAAATAAAAAAAATATAAAAAAATAAATAAAATAAAAAAAAAATAAATAAAAAAATAAATAAAATAAAATAAAAAATAAATAAAATAATAAATAAAATAAAAAAATAAAATAAAATAAATAAAAATAAATAAATAAAATAAAATTTAAAAAAAAAATAAAAATAAATAAAATAAAAAAAAATAATAATAAAAAATAAAAAATAAAATAAAATAAAAAAAATAAAATAAAATAAAAAATAAATAAAATAAAAAATAAAATAAAATAAAATAAAAAATAAATAAAATAAAAAATAAAATAAAATATATATAATATATACAAAATAAATTATTGAATAAAATAATGAATAAATAGAGTTGTGAATGAGTGATCAAACGAATAAGTAAAGAGTTGAATGAGCAATTAGAGAAATTCATAAATCAATAAAGAAAAGAATAAATGAGGAAAATAATTGAATAATAAGAAAAAATAATAACTTAAAGATTAAATTGTTAAATAAATGTGTAAAATAATTATAAAAAAAAGGAGAACAGTAATGAATTAATGAATGAATCAATGCTGAAACTGGTTTAAATTCACTTAACTTAAAGAGTGCAGAATTTTCGCTGATCAATTTAATTTCCATTTACAAAAGGCGTTTAATTTAATTTACGCGATGCGAAATGCGAAAAAACTATTAGATGAATCAGTTGAAGAACTTTGATTTTATGAATAAGTTTTTTTTTATATATATACTATAAGATACTTAAATTCTTTAATCATCTCTAGATTATTTCTCATCAGTTTCACATCTAGTTTGACAACTAAAATTTCTTGTTATTTGTTTAGTTTGCTTGCGACTTGAACATAAGCAACAACATTGAAAACTTGTTCCAAGAATTTTATTAAAAATTCATTTTGTTGTTTATATTAATATTAATTTATTTCTCTAAACAAAGAAAAAGAAGATGAAGCTAGAGCAGCAAGTGTATTATAAATATTTATTTGTGCGTTAATAATATTATTAAATTAACATTAACATTTAATTATAAAAAAAAAAATATATATTTAATATAAAACTAAATATTTTCTTGGCCAACAACTAATTTGTGTTTTTTTTTTTCTCTTTTAATTACAGTGAAATTAGCAATTAAAAATCATCAGTAAAAATTTTTTTTTTATAAAAAATAACAAAAAGAAAAAAATATATTTATTTTGCATAAAAAACGAACGAAGGAAAAACAAAAAACGGAAAACGAAACAAAAAAAAGGAAAAGAAACGAAAAAGCAAATATAAAAAAGAGCAGCCAGGAACTGGAACTGCGCCGCGCCCCTCAAAGAAAAAAAAGGTCGATATCCATAAGGCGGAACGGTGGCAATGAAACATTGCTGCCGCCTGCAACAACAGTAACAACAACAGCAGCAACAACAACAAAATGGCGGCCAACATGCAAATTTGTGCATTTTAAGTGCAACAACAACTAAAACAACGAAACACGAATAACAACAACAACAAGAAGAAGAAGAAGCAGCAGCATTAACTGCTAAAAGCAAGTTTTTTAAAGCAAATTAATTAAATTAACATACACATGGAAATCGGAACCAAAAACAATTAGCGGCCACACTATGGAAGCTGCCACAGCAAAGCGACACGAAAATGCTGCAATAGAAGAAGCAGCAGCAGCAGCAGCAAACGAAACTAATGGAAAAGCAATAACAGAAGCAGAAGCAGCAGCAGCAGCTGAAGCAGCAACAGCAGCAATTGATGAAGTAGATCGAGCCATGACAGAGACTGCAACTGCGACTGCGACTGCAACGTTGACTGCAACTGCGACTGCGACAGCGACGTCATTTAGCAACCAAGAGACTGAAAAAGCGGCCATGATAAATAGCGGAGGCGTTGTTGCTGATATTGTTGTTGCTAGCAGTGCAACTGTTGCTGCAGTCACTGCAAACGGAAGCAACAACATTGATGCAGCAACAACAGCAGCAATAGTAACTAAAACAACAACAACAATGCAACAGCAACAGCAACAGCAGCAACAACAACAGACAATGAGATTAGAGGATGTGGTTGCATTTGTCATGCCACGCAGCAGCAGTAGCAGCACTACAAAATCAGCAAGCAGCAGTCGCAGCAGTTCATTGCGAAAGCAACGCAAAGCAACAGCAACAGTTGCTACTGCTGCTATTACTGCAACTACTTGTGCTGCAGCATCAGCATCAGCAGCAGCAGCAGCATTAACAACAATAAAGGGCAGCATTGATATGAAAACATCGCAATCGATGACCTCGCTGCCGGCAGATGAATTGCAACAGGAGCGACGTGATGTCATACAGGCCAAGTTGCATCTAGAGCGTCCCTACAACAGTCTCAAGGTGAGTGTAACGCTTGCAGGCAGCAGCACCAGGTAGCAGCAGCAGCAACAGGCAGCAGCAGCAGCAACAGGCAGCAGGTGCATGTTTTTTAACTGCTGCTGCTGCTGCTGCTGCTGTAACATGCAACATCGTGGGTTGCGCATAAATTTGCAATTGAGAGTTGAAAAAAAAAAAAAATAAAGTTATCTTATCTCTCGCTCGCACTCACACATTGCACATTGCGTGCCGCACGCCAAGTAATAGAGCTTGTTAGTGTAAGAGTAAGAGAGAGAGAGCGAGCGAGAGAAAGGTAGAGTTTAGGGGCAAACGGTGGAGCATTGTGGCTGGCATCTATAGTTCTTCTATTAATGGTCATGTGTCGCCATCTGGCGCGCGGCAACTTGAAATGACAAGCTGCCGTTAGAAATATGAATTCTTGTTCTTGTACTTGTTTTACACATTCCCACTATCTCTCTCTCTCTCTCACACACACACACACACTCTCTCACCATCTCTTTCTCTCTCGCTCTATCTTTCATACTTGTTCCAGTTGTATTCTGTGTGTCAGCGGAAATTGCTTTAATAAATTATTAATAACAAAAAAAAAAAAATAATAATAAAAAAAGAGTAGAAAATTCTTTAGCCATTATTAGCATGACATTAAAATGTGCTATAAAATTGAGACATACATAACGGTAAATTGAACGAATTTGCAACATTTTATGCGCACATTTTATGACAGCCGTTTTTTTTTTTACATGCTGATTAGTTTCTTAGTTAGCGTTGAGATTTTTTTTTTCTAAGTAAAATTTAATGTGCATTTAATGCTTGCAATTTTTACATTAATTTCATGCTATAAATGTTGCTATAAATAGTTATTAGCATAGCATATTGTATGATGCAAATTTTATATAAATTTCATGCTATAAATTGTCATTGACATAGTTGTAAAATGTGTCGCATGTCGCATACAATTTACAGTTATCTAAGAGATCAATATCAATATTTTTTTTGTTCAATGAATTTCAAATCTACTATAAAAATCACACGTTCCCATTTTATGCAACGCCCCAAAACAAAAAAAAAAAAAAAGACAAACGAGACACCAAAAAAAAAAAAAAATTATATTGATTTATGAATCAATTTTTTGGCATAACAAAACTAAACTCGAAAATTCAATATTCGAATTCGAATTGCAGCCGTATGCAAATTTACAGCAGCGGCAGCAGCAGCCGGCGCTGCGATCGGCGCTGCATTGCACTGCGCTGACTGTGCGCACAAGCAGTTTTTGCAAGCAGTTCAAGCAGTTCGCAAGCACAGTGGGCAATGAGGCAAGAGAGCAGCGACAGCAGCTGCTTAATCAACTTAATTAATTAGATATCATGAATCGACAATTCGAATTTACTTGGCAAAAATTTGCAATTTCAATTGCGCCCCCAACTCCCCTTTCCCCCACTCCAATCGCCATTCACCTTTTCAACTGTTGTGTAAATAAGGAATTTCCTCAATGCGTTTTAAGCTTTTTCTGCTTGTTGTTTCGTTTTATTTTTTCTTTTTTTTTTTAAAGTCGCGTACAAATAAAAAAATTCATTAATTAATTGCGCGCGTTTTGCAATTTGGAGCGTTTGTTAACCGGTTGTTTGGGGCGTGGGGTTAGTTAGTTGGGGTGCTGGCAGGGGAAGCTAATGCTGATGCTGGAAGCTATGTTTGCTTGCGTTGATTGACGCTTGTATTGTGTTGATGCCAAAAATGGTTAAGCATATTATGGGTGACCATATTTGGCAGCTCAAATTACTTATTTATTAACAACTTTTTAATGTTGCTATCTCTTTTTCTTCTCTTCATTTCTTGTTATCTCTATTTCACAGAAAAACTCTCAGAGCAATAGCAACAAGTGCTCCGCAACAGGTGGTGGTGGTAACAATAACAACAATAATAACAAAATGCATCGTTATTCGTGGGGCAGTGGACACAGTCATAGCAGCTCCACTAGTCTGCACAGCAGCGCCACACTTGGTTTGGGCTCGTCAGGTAAAGACGACCTCTGGGCGGCCATACAAACAAATTATAATTATATTATGGACACAAACCTGCTCGATACATGTAAAGAGGCAAGGTTTGAAATTGAGGAGGCGCAGCCAAGTTCACTTGAGGCGAAATTTACGGGCAGTCAATTGCATGTAAGTAGTAGAGCGACCTCTGTTGGGAGGTAGTTAAAATAACAAAATGTATATAATGCATTGCATACTTTTGTGCGATCAACTAATTTACTTAGTCAAGTTTACAACCAATTTGATGAGAGAATTTGTAATTTTATTACTTCTTTATTTGTTTATTTGTTTATTATTATTAATTAATTAATTTATTAATTGTATAGATTTTGGATGAAACCCAACGACAGGAAGGACTCTGTGAAGATCCCAAGGAACTGCGTCGTTGGTTGCGCGATATGGAAAATAAATTGGAGAATTCACCAACAATTTCGGAGTTAACTTTATATTCCATAGCGGAATTACAGCGCCATCTAGCAGTACACTCGGTAAGTTTAAAGAATAGAATTTATAAATTTATAACATGCTTTGAGGCGCTAAATGTTGCTGCAACATGCGTTTTGTTGCTGCCGAGCGTGAAAAATTAAGAAATTAATGAGTTTTGAAATATAAAGAAAATTTTAGAAAAAAAAAAAAATTATAATAAATTAAGCAAGGTCATTTTGTGAGTCTTAATCTCACACAAACTTTCATTAAAAAGCCAAAATAAATATAAAACTTTCAAAGTCGTAAAGAAAAACAAAAAAAAAAACCTTTAAAAAGCTATTACAATGCTGCTAACAAGTCCAATTTTGAAAATAAAAACTCAAGATACTAATCACTGGTAAAAGTGTAACGAAGTGAGAAGAAAAATTACACGCATTTTATTTTTATATGCTACATATATTTTTTTTCTTGCTTGTTTTCTCGTTTTTTTTTTTTTTTTGACTTTTCATTTCATTTGCAATGACTTTTGATTTTATTTGTATTTTTTATTTCGTTGTTGTTGTTTTTTGTGGTCGCTGCTGCTGCTGCTGCTGTATCTACATTTTTATATTTCTTCCGTCAGTGCGTGCCACAATGAAAAACTGCTACAAGTTAAGTTGCCGCCCCGCCAAGTATCTAAAGATTGTGTAACTAATAAAAAAAAAAGAGTTGAAAACCTCTATGAGGGGAAGGCAGTAGAAACGCGGGGGGAAAGATTAACTTGTTTTTTTTTTTTTGTTTTTTATAGGCGGAACGCATTTCATATCTAAAGGGAAAAAAAAAGGGAAACAATGTTCCGTTGTTTTCATTTTCATTGAAAGTGAAAATTGCTTGTAAGAAAAAGCAAAAGTTGAAAAAAAAAAAAATTGTTTGTAAGGGGAGCAATTGAAGCAGCAGCAACAGCAACTGTTGCTGTTGTTGTTGTTATTGTAGTTGCGGTCTATTGATAACCTCTAGCTGCAATTTGGCCTGCAGAAATGGACGACACTTGAAGAGTGGCAACAAGCAATGTTGCAACACTTTATAAGGTGTCTGGGCAAAAGATTTAAATGTTAGGAGGGGGATCATTATCTATCTGAACAATACTATAATACTCTTTTGCTCTTGTGCTTGCTATATGTTGTTGTTGTTATTATATGTTGCGTGGCTTTCAAGCTTTGGGCTTGGAAAACTTATGTAAGAAACAAAAAAAAAACAAAAAAACTATGTGAATTATTGAACATACTGGCAAATCTAAGACGGAAGAGCTGTCTTTAGCCTTTGGGGGTTTGGTTTCGCTTAGTTTTTTTTGGCTGATTGAACATGACCATGACAGCAGTTGGCAGACAGCATATGGGCTAATATGACATGATGTGTGTGTAAGTGAGAGTTTGAGTATGTGTGTGAGAGCAGGATAGCGCAATAGAGAAAGTTATTGATGACGTAGTCAAGTTTATTGTATAGGCAAATTTTATTTTATTTAGAATATGTTGCAAATTTATTTAAACTTTGCAATTTTTAATCATTTAAAAATATTATTTTATTTATTATTTTAATTATAAATTTTTTTTTAATTTTAAATTATAAAATTTATAAATGTTTACAAAATTATTAAAATTCTTGTGAACGTTGAAATTGTTATTCTTAATTTTTATATTATATTTAGTTTTTTTTTTTAATGTAATATTATTTATTCTGTATTATTATTATTATTCTTATTTTTTTTAATGTAAAATTAT
>JBAMBR010003358.1:0-29419 GCA_037044475.1 Zaprionus obscuricornis | reverse complement strand
GTCGCTTAAGACTTGCACTTGCTTTATGGGATTGATTTCCAAATACATACATATGTATGTATGTACAATGGACATATATTGAAAGCCATATCGTTTATATCTCTTACATATGTACATATATTGTTTCCAAAAAAACTTTTTAAATTTAAAATAATAATAATTTCTTAGGAAATCTCTAAAGTGCTTAGAATTATCAGCAATGAAAATATTCATTTCTGCTTAAATAATGAATTTATATTTGTTTATGTGAATCATTTTTTTTTTATTTATTTTAATGACAGCTTGTTGTACTTATTGTTTAGACTCGTTTAGTATCTTAATTATCAGTGAGCTTGTTTTTTCTTATATGTATATGTATGTATATTCCTATATGCTTAATAGCATTATGTCTATTCGAGCGGAAGATTTGCATACATGTTCAGTTGCTTTATTACATAAATTCGAATGTTCATGGAAATGTTTAAGATATTATATACATAGTATATGCAAGTTTATAGCGTTTATTGCAAGTTCAAATTTTTAGATTTATTTGTATATGTCTCTGTGTCTGTGTCTATATATTTAGGCAATGCGCTATAATAATCAAAATAATAATCATAAATGCAAACAGACATTAAATGCTCTGGTACTCAAATGATAAAGAAGAAGAAGCACCAGCTGAAGCACAACAACAACAATAACAATAATAATAATAATAATAAGAGGAGGAGAAAAAAAAGGCAACGCACTCGCTAAGGTTGAAACACACAATGGCATTGAACTTGAAAGCTAAAAAGTTTATTTTCGAGGCTAAATATGCCTCCCCAGCGCCACTGTCTAGGGGTTACAAAAGGTAGGGCAAAGCGTCGCATTTTGTTAGGGGGTTGCCGCTGCTATTGCCGCTGTTGTTGTTGTTGGGCTTTTGATTAGTATTTGGCATTGACATTGAATATTGAGTCTCTGTTGTCACTGTTTTCCCTTGCGCATTTGCTATCTTATTCTCATTCACTTACTCTCTCTCTCTCTTTCTCGCGCAATCTTTCTCTCTTTCTAGTTATTGCAAAATATATCAGCAGTTTTCGGTTAGCGTCTCAAATCGAAATATTTGCTGAAAATTAAATAAACAATAGGTTCAATGCACTTAACCACGCAGTAGAATTCAATTTGCGCAAACGTTCAAATACAGAACAGACGCAGCACATAAACACACACATACACACACACACTCACGCACAAATAATGACAAAAAAGCTTTTGCAGAAGCTGTCTCTGAATATGAAAGCTTTCTCACTGTACATTTGCAACGTGCTTGCACTCGCTCGCTGGCTCGCTATCTACACACACACACACATACATACAGTTAGAGAGAGACAGAGAAAGAGAGAGAGACATACGCACATACACATATGTTCACATGCATATGTACACACATACGTACATGTGTTAATGCGTGTTTATAATTGCAGCACACTGTGTGCTACCTCAACCTTCTTCGTCTTCACTGTTTGTTCTTCAGCTGTTTCTGTTTCTGTTAAGCAGCATTTCGTCTTTACTTTTAATCTCGTACCGCGTACACATAATGCGTATTGCTCATTCACTTTTGCTTTTGCTTTTGCTCATTTTTAATTCCCTTTTCATTTTATTGTCATTCATTTTAATTGAAGCTTATCATCATAAAGCTTGTGTGATGATAACTTGCCCTTCTTACAGCAACAGAACAGCAATAATAATGGCAACAGCAATAATTGAAGATAAACCATATAATTATATATGTAACAATTTAAACAGAATATGCGTAATGTCTGTTGAAACAATCATTGCGCACTTTCATTAATTATTTCATAATATTTTGTATTTTATTTTATTTTACATTAAATAATTTAAATACATTTTATTTATTTTTATTTTATTTTGTATTTACTTTATATTTAGATATTTTTATTTTATATTATTTATATTTAATTTTTTTTTTTATATTTTATTTTCTTTATTTTATTATGTTTTGCATTAAATAATTAGAGATATTCGTATAGCCTTGCAAGAGTATATTAATTCTAATAAATCTGTACATATACATATCTTATATACATATGTTCGTTCGTATTCAAGATTTACTTTCTTCTTGTATACAAATTAAAAAAAACTTATTTTCCAGTTTGATTGTTTTAAAGTTGTTTTTTTTCTTAAGTAAAATCAAAAAACAAAAACAATAAATAAAATTAAGTAAAATCAAAAAACAAAAACAATAAATAAATATACATATGTATATCTACATAAAATGTTCCATTTTTGGTTAAATGTATCGGCACAATATTGTTTTTAGTTTATAAATAGAAACATGACGTTCACGCAACATATATGTACATATGTACATATACTATAATGCAACAAAGGAAAAATTCACAATTCAAAAAATTCACAATTTCTTATTAAATGTATTTCATCATTTTGCTAAAAATATTATGAGAAATACAAAATTTTAAAAATACAAACAACAAATTGTAGCAATTAATATTGGAAGCAAAAAAAAAAAAAAAATTAAATTAAATAAATAATATTGCATTAAGTGTCATTTCGCCTTCCGCTTAAGCAATCTGATTTCCGCAATGAGTTCGACATCTCAAAACATGAGAGTTCGAATTCGAGTTCGAGTTCAGTTGAAAATGCAGTTCACCACGTGCGAAATATATATTTGGCTACAGGTGTGCGACACTTTGTTGACGAGAGGAGTGTGTTCAGTGTAAAGAGTTGGCGACGAGACCGGAGATGATGCACCATAAAAAAAACTTTATCAATTGCAGCAGCAGCATGTAGACATATATATATAGACGTGAGTGTATGTGTGAATGTTTTTGTATTACTTCCTGTGCGTGGTCGGCAGATGAACAAAGCAAACATACACAGTGCAAAGTAGACAGGAAACGAGCAAATGCAAACAAAAAGCGCAAATAAAAGAAAGAGACAAAAACAAAGTATAAAAACAAAATAAAAGTGATTCTTGTTTTGTTTAATGCATGACCATGAGGCAAGAACACAACGCAATGCACTGAAATGTGCAATGCAAAATTAAAAGACAACAGTTAATGAAAATATGAATATATGTACATATGTATGTATATCTAGAAGTCTATATATATATATATACATGTCTATATATATTGCTGTTCATATAGAAATGTTGATAATTTACAATTTATTAATTTTATTTTGCGCAATATAATTACACTGTTGCGCTCTCTCTCTCTCACACACACACACACGCTGTGCTGCCCGCTTCCTTCCCATACACACACAGCTCGGCAGCAGTGTCGCCTACCCCAACATTTTGCGTCGTTGTCACAAACCAAGGACAGACGCGCCCGTAGTCAAATGCAATTAAGGGTATGGGGAGGTGAGTGATACTCACACACACTCTCTCTCTCTCTCTTTCTCTCTCTCCACACAAACACCACGAAACATTTGGTGGTTCAATAAACCTGCGACTGTTTTTGTGCCTAATATTTTGCAATTGCGACAGTTGAACGAACTGTTGTTGCTGTTGCTTATTTGCCCAATAGACTGCGGCACGCGCAACAGCTGCTGCTAGCGCTGCTGCGCAACTCTGTCAACGCCTGCGTCTCTGCTATCTATGTACATTTTATACGCAGCTCGGTGTCATCAACTTTATCGTAGATACACAAAAATATTATAAATGAAACTTGCACTAGAAGAAAGTTCAAGCACCTGCTGTTATGACGATTACTGTCACTGTGACTGTGACTGTGAACGCCCGCTCATCCGCTCGCACGCTTAGTTAAGCTTTTTCTAACTGCACGCGCGCAGCTCTCACGATCTATTGTACTCTCACGCTGTTGTTCTCTTGCTCGCTTGCTCTCTCTTTTTCACACACACTATTTCTTGGCAGCTGATTGTATTGATGAGCAGCAATACTAGCAGCTACAGTGCTCAAACAGCAACGGTTCGTTTCATCGATGAGCTTTTTCGGCTAAGGGTGCGAGTTCTTGACTGACCAAAAAACACACAGCGCAAAATCAAAAGTTCAAAGTTTTTACTTTTGAATTATTAACTGAACTTTAAAGCAATTCTTCTTATTATTATTACTATTATTTAATGCAGGAGAATATTTATTTTAGAAAAAGACTTTATAAAGTATTTATATGTATATTTTATTTATTTTAACTCCTGCATGCAAACTTTTCATAGATATTTCTTATTTTCAATATCAGAAGCTGAACTTTTGATATAATTTTACACGGTTCAAGTTTAGCCATGACTAATATATACTAGATCATTTTAGCTGAAATCAAACCATTCTCTATATATGTACATATAATCACTATATGTACAATTTGGGTATAAAATCTTCGGCTTTTTAAAGATAACTTTTCAGCGCTTTATGTGCGCGTCACTTTACGAGCAGCCATCGTTTTGTTTGATTTTGGTCATAAAGATCTATTTGAGAATCTTAAGATTTGACAATATCTTAATTAAAAAAAAATTTGTTGGATTATTATTATTATTACTATGTTTATTATTTGCTTATAATTGTGTTTATAATTACGAAATAATAATAAAAAAAGTAAAAGCAAAAACACAATATATATATACTCTATATATGACATGTTTTTTTTTTTAATTTTTAATTTTTATAAATTTTTCCCATTAAAAACAAAAAAAAAAGGAAATAAAAAACGTTTGTCAGTTTCTGCGAATAGAAAATTAAACTCTGTATTATATAGTATCTATATAATTGTTTTCTTTCTTATTAATAATTATAATCTTTATAACATCTGTTTTATCAGTCAGATTTTATCTGATGAACTTGTAAATATTATAATAAAAACAAAAAAAAAATTAAGAAAAAATATTTGCAACATGTTTGTTTGACTTTCTTATAGAATCATAGAATTATATACATATATATATATATATATATGCAATATCTGATTTTTATTATATAAACAAATATTGCTCTTATATTTCATAAATAATTAAATATGTTTTTTTTTCTTTCTAAATCTTCATTTTGTTTTCATTGCAGGTGAGTTAAAAAAAATTGATTTCGACGTGATTTTGATATATGTATAGAATTTACTGGGTAAGTGCTGATTAAATTACCAATATGTCACGCCCCAAAAAAAAAAAACATAAATTAATAAAAATAAAAAAAAAATAAAATCAAAATTGCGTCAAAGTACACACGCTCTTTTTTTGGACAAAAAGACAACAGCAAAAAATAAAAAAAAAATTATGTGCAATTATTTATGATGCCAAACGCGTTAGAAATTGCGCATTTGCAAAGATCTTCAAATCATTGACAACAACAATAACAACAACAACAACAACAACAGCAATAACAATTATAATAATTAAATGTGAAACTTGTTGCATTTGTATAATTTGCGAATAGCGCATAAATTTCAGCAAATTTATCAACAATAAAAACGATAAAAATAAAAAGCTAAAAAAATATAAATATATATATATAAAAAACAGGAAACGTGGGTGTGTATTGTGAGGAAAAGAGACGGAGAGACAGACAATGAGAAAGAGCAGAGTAGGGAGTGCAGCGGCAAAGCGTTGGTAAAAGTCATGCAAGTCCTTCGTTCAGTGAAGTTCAACGGCCAAAAAGCTCGCATAACAACAACAGCAACAACAATAACTGTGACTTTTGGGGGTCAACTGTTCAATTAGTGAGAGCGACGAGTGAAGAGCAAAGAGTGCAGAGCCAAGAGTGAAGAGTGAAGAGCAAAGACAGCAGAGCCAAGAGTGAAGAGCAAAGAGTAATGAATCTAGAGCGTAAAGGGAAGATTTCAAATTGCTGTGGATGATGAAGATGATGAAGAAGAAGACGTATGGGAGCTCTTCTCAAATTCTTTTTGCTGTTGTTGTTGTTGCTTTCTTTTTGGGGTTGCAATTGCGCGTCGACGCGTCGCAACGCCTCGAGTCATTAACATTTTGGCAGCGACGTTTCGTTGAACCCGCAATCGAGCCGCAGCCGTAGCAGCAACAGCAGCAGCAGCAGCAGCAGCAGCAGCGGGGAGCACAGCAAGAGAGAGAAAAAAAACTGGCGGCACATGTTTCTGTAGCCTTTCGCCATCTGCTGCTCGCTCTGCTCGTTTTTGAGTCTCTTGTGACGAAATTTTGTTTACACATTGTGTAAACACTGAGTACTGCTGCACTGCTGCAGGAAAAAAAGAGAGCAACAGAGAGATAGAGAGAGAGAGAGAGACTGTATGTGTGTGTAAGAAAGATCGTATATTATTGTGCAAGGACATGTGCGAACATCTGCCTTTTGCCTTATTCTTCGAGGAGGCATCTGTCTTGTGACATCTGTCTATGGGGTTGTTGCTCGATAAGACTCTCAATTTGGGAAACAAACATTAAGAATGATGAAAATAATAATAAAAAAAAAAATATGAGACACAATGCGACACAAAGAGACAGTGTGACGGGTGAAACGGTAGAGAGGCAGAGGTGAAGACACACCTGCTTTGGATAAATACCAGTTTTTTTTTTTCAGATGATTATACATATATCGTAGACCTTATATAGACATGTATACTTCATATACACTATATGCAATTATTATTTTTATATTCTGCAAAATTATTTATTCATTTTGCTAAGAAGTTTAGAATGTATAAACTCTAGAAAAAATATATATATTCTTGTTCAGCATTAATCTTTCAATTTGAAAAAAAAAAAGAAATTTGCTATAGATCCTTCTTCTTCATCTATGTATGTATTAGTCGGCATGAATGAAAGCCCTGAAATCATGCTCATGGAGTTATCTTGCAAATAATATTTACAAGTCAACATAAATTCACAAATTTCTAAGATACTTGAAATTTCATCTCGTAAGAAAAGTATAGAAATGTATATCAGAAAAATGCATAGCTTGATATCTGCTAAATTTTGGTCCTAAATCTAAGAGAAAAATCTGTTCAAAATAAAATTTTTTGTTTTTAAATTTGCAAGCGTATAAAACCTTCTGTATGACGATGTTAACTTTGATTTTATATAGACTTTAGAAGGATTATACTATATTTTATAGCATTTGCCTAAGGTCAAGAAATTGTAAAATATTCAAAATGTAAATACTATAAAAAGTATCATTAAAAAATCGGATGTTTATTTTAGAGACTCATTATTAGACTCATCAGATATATATATATATATATATATTCTCGGAAAGTTTAAATACAATTGTAATATTGTATGAAAGGGATGCTTGCAAATCGGTTTTTGGGACTTTTAAAATAATGATATGAATGTAGATATGAATGAATATACTCGGATGTGATTATATATAGTATATATATATGCATGCATGCCCCTATATATGCATGTACATATATAAGAAATAACTGAATTCATCTGCATTAAAGCCATACCGTATCGAAAATTTGAAGAGCAGGTGTTAGTTAAAGTAAAAATATAGAGCTGGACATCTGCTGCCACTAATCATTAGAGCTCACTATATATATATATATTATATATGTATGCATATATATATATATATATCGTCGTGTACTTTAAGCACATCAATTAGAATAAGTGCACGAATAGAAATCAATTTAATTTTGGATAAATATTTTATAAGTGAGCTTAGCGTAGCGTAGCATGAACAAAAGGAAACAACAACTGAAAACAAATCGAAGACTTTTGCCACTGACGTGGCCAAAGTCACTGCAAATAAATATCTATATATATATATCTATATATATCTATATATATATATATATATATATATATATATATATACATATATACTATATAAAGTAAGTGCCAAACAACTTGCTGACGGCTTTTCGATTGTTGTTCAAGGGATAAATTCAATAGACAGGAAGAAGCTTTCGACTGTTGGGTTGAAATTGTTATGGTGTGTAGGGGTTGTGTGTGTGTGTGTGTGTGTGTGGGAAGGAGACGAGACGCCAAAGGTAGCTCCGATGAAAGTTCGTACAATTTTTATTTTTATTTTTTTTTGGGTTGCTATGACAAAGCAGACTATGTTGAAAATGCTAAGGTGTCTCGTGACGCTGTATATATATATAAATCCATGGAATATAAAAACACTACACTCCACATGTACATATGTATATACGTATGTGTGTGTGTATGTGTATGTGAGAGTGCGCTACTTCAGTTTTATGAGCTGATGTGTGCAAGTTCGGCACGTACCCTTGTGGCAACGGCAACAACGGCAGCAACGGCAGCAACGATGGCAACAGCTACACAATAACAAAGATGCAACAATTGCGCATGTTGTGTACGTGTCTATTTGCCATCGCATATCAAATAAAAGAATAATAAAAATAAAAATTTTGTTTTTTCTTTTTTTTTTTAACAGTAAAAGTAAAATAAATAAAGAAAACCTGAACGTTTCCTTCTAAGTCCCACTGTAATCACAACCCCATGCAATTCTTCATTTTTTTATTATTATTATTATTCTTTTTCTGTTGTTGTTGATCAAAAAAAAACAAAAATTTTGCTTTGAAGTTGTTTTTTTTTTCCTAAACCCCTTCAATTTATAAGAAAAAAAAAAATGAAAAGCTTTTGCGCTCTTAGTAAAGAGCGCGGTACGCCCGCGCCTCTTTAACAGCTTCCATTTGCACAGTGGGACGACAAGTGTAATTGGGGTGTGTGCATGTGGCTGGGTGATGGGCAATGGGCGATGGAAGCTGCTTGCTGCTACTTGCTGCTGTTGCTGATTGTTTTTGATTAGCAGATTGAGGATGGAGCTTATCTTGAGCGGCATTAGAAGCATTCTCAAACTAATTGCGTATGCCCTACTTTCTACTATAACTGCACTTAATGCATCTAATGGTGCTTCTTTATATTTGGTTAAGTGCATACACAGACATACACACACAAACACAAGCATACGCATAATCGTTGTGTATTCTAATTGGATTATATAAATACATAAGTACATTTCCATATGCAGATGCTTAAGAATATTATAATAAACTTCCAATGCCAATTAGGTAAAAGGATTTATTTTTTTCATATTCATAATTTTTGTAATTCCTCATAACATTTACTCATTAAAATTGTTCATTTTGCAAGAATTTTAACCACATATAAAGAAGATTAAGAGATTATTATGTTTCAGATGATGATTAAGGTTTCTTTTTCTTCTTGTTGTTGTTTTGTTTCTTTTTTTTGTGATTTTAAACGTTGCTCAACAACTCTTGCAAAAAAAAAAAAAAAAAATTGGAAGCGGCTTGACTCACGTGCTATTTAACATTTTGTTATTGTGATCTAAACACCGCGTGCTATTTTCCTTAAAGAGAGTTGTACACACACACACACACACAACATGCAATAAGATTAAGATAGTGAGAGAGAGAGAGAGAGCGAACGCAAGAGAGGAAACAGCTGAATCATCGCTTTACAGTGATAGTATGAAACCCACCTGGTTTTTATTTAATCTAAATAATATAAATGTGATCAATTTTGTATAAACTTTATTTCATTTCCTATTGAAATGTATCAGAAATAACTAATTTAAATTTTGATATATAATCGTTAAGTAAGAGTTGAATGCCACAAAAAAAAAAAAAAAAAAAAAAAACAATATAATTATATATTGTTTAATGTAAATATTTAATTACTGCGCCTACTATGCACGATGCCATTTGTTGTCATATTTTTACCGCTTTGATTTGCGCGCGTCCGCTCTCATTTTATCAAGAGCATACCTAGAGAGAAAGAGAGTGCCAAATTAACAGAAGTTACGCTCAGTTATGCAGCTAACAGCGCCATATTGAGTTTAACATAACATATGTTAGCGTTAACATTGGCAGCAGTGAGTGTGTCGTTTCAGTGCTTTGCATGAATTTTAAATTGAGAGATTCCGTTTACTATGCACCGCTTAACAGAGCGCAAAACAGCGGCAATCCGGTATGCTAACATAACATTGGCAACGCAAGAATCAGATGCAAAAACAAAGCCGAACAAGTCGGACGTGCTGGCGGTCGGTATAAGCGAGCGAAAATTTCGTGATTCCTAATTCCGGTCTGTTTTTGTGTGCATTTTTCTTCGATTTTTTTTTTGACAAAAAAAAAAATAAAACAAAAAAAATAAATAAATAAATAAATAAAACAAATTTTGTACTTGTCCGCGTCGCGACATTTCGTTTCATATTAAGTTTCATTTAATTTCCTTTTGTTTTTTTTTTGTTTTTGTTTTTTGTTTGCCGTTATTGCGTACTCTGCAAAAAAATTTGTATAAATATTTTTTTTGTTGTTGTTTTGGTCCACGAGAAGTAAATAAGTGGACAAGGGTAAAGTGTATGGTGTGGTGTGGTGCCTCAGTAATTTTTCGGGGGTCCATGCAAATCAAAACATGGCGTTGCAACAACTACAACAAATGACAGCAGCAACAATAACTACAATAAACAGAAGAATAACGGCGACAAGAGTAACGAAAAAAGCAACAGCAACAACAACAACAACATTAACAAAAACAACAAGAAATCTAACGCAACACAGGCACGTTAATAAGCCAAAGGATACACAGCAGCATCAGCATCAACAGCAGCAGCAGCAGACAGTGCCACAGACAACAATTACAATAAGCGGCGATGCAGTAGCAGCAGCAGCAGCAGCAGCAACAACACAACACAAGTGAAGAACGCTAGACGAAACGCAAATGCTGAACGAGACAAGAAAAACAAAAACAAAAAAATATAAATCACTTGAAACGAAAAGAAAAGAAAACAAAATACAATATTACAGTAATAACAACAGTTATAAATTCAACAACAACAAGAAGAAGAAGACGAAGAAGAAGCAGCGAAAACTCTTACGAAACGTGAATAACGAAATTTGCATGCAGAAAAATAAATAAAAATGCAATTTGAATAAAAAAAAAAAAACAGCAGAAAAATACAAAAATTAATAAAAAATAAAAAATAAAAATGAAACATAACTAATACAAAAAGCAAAAAATAAAAGCTTTTAAAAAGAAATGAAATAAAGTAAGAAAAAGAAGAAGCAGAAAAGAAAAAAATTTCGACGCGTAAACGAAACGCACGCCTGCGCCTGCGAAACCCCAACAAAAGAATCGAAAGTGATGTAAAAAAATAAAAAGAAAAGAAAAAAGTATAAAAATAAAAATAAAAAATAAATAAAGAAGAAAACATACTCAATATTATTTTATTTTATTTTATTTTATGTGAGCAAAGTTTTGTGCAGTGCAAAAAAAAAAAACACAAATAAAACAAAACAAAAAATTGAAATAAATTAAAAGTATAAAAAAAAGAAACAACAACAACAACAAGAATAGCGTAACGTGAAGGAGGAAAGGAAAAGGATAAGAAAAAAGCATAATAAAATTACAATGGAGCAAATCACACAATATTTTGAGCACATGGATTACGTGTCCTTTGGCGTTATAGCGCTACCGTGCGTTATTATCGCCGTCTATGGATTTCTGCAGGTGGCCAGTGGTCTGGCCAAGGGTAAAAGTAAGTCTAAGTTATAAGTAATTAATCGATAAGGAAATAAATTGATAAGCCATAAATCGATAATGCAAATAAATCGTTTATCGACTTCATTGATTGCTGTGTGGATTTTAATGCATAAAAACACATATAAAAACAAATGTGAAGAAAATAAAATATTTAATGAATGCAAAATATTAATGGAAATATTGGAATTTCCTCTGACTCAATATTTCCATTTTTTTTTTTTTTTTTCTGTTTTGTTTTAATCATATTTATCATGAATTGGAATTTGTTGTATTTATAAATATTATATCATTATTTTTTTTCCTTTTATTTATATTTATTTTGATGACGCAGCATTTAGATTTCTCTGCTTAAAGTCTTTTACTTTAAGTTGACTTTCTATATATTACATTATTACTGCTATTCGATCTCTTTCTCTCTCTCTCTCTCTGTCTCTGTCTTTAATTTCTTTCTTTTTTTTCGACATTCTAATTTTATAACCTTAATTACTGTCGCTGTGGAATTTACTTAGCAAATGTTAATATATATAAAAATACAAAAATAAATTTGATTCCAGACTTGCAAAGTTTTAACAGCTGCAATTTTTATATTATTCCCATTGACAAAATCAAACAATATTCAATATTTTTTTTATTTTGGGATTTTCCCATGCTATGACGTGTCTATAACAGATCATAAATGAGAGTATGGTGTGAGCGAGATAGCAAGAGACCAGTTACCTTTGCATTATTACAACAAGCTAAAAATCACAGAAAAAAAATAAATTGAATAAAAATAATTTCAAATGCGCGCAAAGTATTAATTCAGTGAGAAATAGAGTAAAGTTGAGTGAGAGAGAGAGAGAGAAAGTATATATATATATATATATATTTGCTATATTACTGACCTATCCCTTTCATTTTGTTATTGTTCAGTTCTGTCGCTGTTGCGTCGCATTGCATTATCTGCTGCCTAGAAAGGGAACGACAAGCAATTCTTTCAATTTTTTTTTTCCAAGTGTGCTTCGTATTTCATTTGACTACAAATTGATATCAGTTATCAGATATCATTATCATTATAAATATGCTAAGATGCTTTGATTCTGTGACTTTGATATGATTGACTGATTATATATAATATGTACATACATATGTTATGTATATATCTTATTATATTTTGCTTATTATCTTTAATGAGAATCTGCATATTTCTTATATTATACCTGCATATATATATATACATATATATATAATAGTGATAGCTTTAAGCTTTAAGCAATAGCCGTTAATCAAGTTTACAGTTTCCTCTCAATTTACTAACTTGCTGTTTACATAATCTCTTTCGTATACGCGCTCTCTCTCTCTCTCGCTCGTTCGCTGTCTCCCTTTGTAGCTCTCTTTCGCTCTATCAACATAATAATCTGCAAAAACGCAACAACAACTTTTCATATTAAAATCAAATTGTCGCTAAAAGGCAAAAGGCAAAAAAAAAAACTATGATAAAAACAGCAACAGCAACGAATTGCGAAATTAGCACAACAGAAGAAAGAAATAAAGAAAGAGAAGTGGCGCGGCAAAAGGCAAGACGAGGCGCGACTTACATACTTTCTTTTCGATTGAGAAAGGTCTCGTAGCGTCTCACGTCTCACGTCTCACATCACTCCTCACTTCTCACTCTTCTCTTTACTCTTTACTCTTTCGTGTTTCGTCATTTGTCTCTATCTTAAATCTATAATTAAAACGTATATTAGAGTATGTGCTGCCGCTGTCTATGTCTATATATATATATATATATATATATATGTATGTGTGTGTTTGTAAATAAGAGTTGCGACTGCACAAACAAGCAAAACTAAACACACACACACACACACACACACAGCCGGCCAAGTTAACATTTTACTTTTTATATTAGTTTTTGCCAACTATTTTCGTTGACTTTTGTCGTTGCCTTGCTCTTGTTTTTGCTGTTGTTGCTGCTGCTGTTTGTCGTTTGTCTTTTCAAATTGAGTTCATTTATTTTTATGTATGCCACACAAACATAAACAACACACACACACACACACACACACACATCGAGAGTGTAGGCAGTAAATGAATTTCAATAAAATAAAATAAATAAAATAGACAAAAATGCGTTTTGCATATTGCATGCGAAATACATGCGCACATACAGTGAGTGCTAGAAATAAGCGCATAGTAGCTTAAATAAGCAAACAGACAGAGATCAGAGATAGACAGAGACGGAGGGAGAGAGAGAGAGAAAGAGAAAGGGAGGGAGAGAGGGAGAGAGGTGAAGAGAAAATGAAGCAGGAGAGGGATAGGCAGTTGGAGATGAAAGCAGAGAGAAGTGATAGAGTGTGGGAGATAGAGAGGCAGTAAGCGAAGAGGCAAGTAAGGGACAGAGACAGAGAGAGAGGGAGAGGAAAGAAGATTGAAGAGCTAGAATATGGGAGTATGGCAGATATTTGGAATATAGAAGGAAGTGAAGTGAAACAGAGACAGAGAGAGGGACAGAGAGAGAATGTGTATTAAAATTTCTCAACTCTTGCTCTTTTTTTTTTTTTTTTGTTTACTTATCACTTATGTAAAGTAAAGTAAAGTAAAGTTATTTATTAATTTATTATTATTGCTTTTCGTTTCGAGCTTTGTCTTTGTCATTCTTAAATTATTTATTTATGGGGTTTTTTTTTATTTTTATTTTTTTTTTTGTGTTTGTGTAAATAATTTATTTATTTATTGTTTTTGTTTTGTTTTTATTTAATTTATTTATTTTTTGTTGTTGTTTTTTTTTTTATCGACTTTCTATATATATATATATATATATATAGTACATGTACATAGTACATGAAGAGTACATGTATATGAAGAGAACGCAACGTTAATTTATTGTGATAAATGCAAGATTTATTTTGCAGCTTTTTAATGCAGTCTGCAAAATATGAAAAAAAATATATAAAATTTAGTATATATATGTATATATATAATTTTAAACTGATTAAAAAAATCATTTAAATTTTATACTATATATATATATATATATATAAAGACTCTATTTAGAATATATGTGTGTAGAATATATATATAGATTATATATATATAGAATATATAGACAAATATAGAAATGTTTGCTATTATCGCGCATTGCAATCATTTAGCATGCTGAAGGGCGTGTGACACAAGGCAGAGAAGGGGGCTGGGCAAGGGGTATGGTGGTATGGTGGTATGGGGGTATGGGGTGTGGGCTGTGGTGGCGTGCCACTTAAGTACTTGGTAAAAATACAAACACAAATATAATGCGCATTAAGCTAAATGCTAAATCGAAATGCGTCTCATACAAATATGTTGATGACGATGATGATGATGATGATGATGACGATGATGATGATGACGATGATGATGATGACGATGATGACAATGTAATTGAAGAAATGATGATGAGCTACATGACATGCAACAGTTTTGCACAAAGATAATGCACAACAACAACAATTATAACAACAGAAGCAGCATAGCAGCAAAAAAATGCGCTTGAATTACAGATACAAGCTCAAATAATGCAGATAACATACATATATATATGTATATATAAACATATATCAATATATATGTAAACCTCTCAAATTAAGTATATATGTATATATATATATATATATATTAAATTTTATATATTTTTTTCATATTTTGCAGACTGCATTAAAAAGCTGCAAAATAAATCTTGCATTTATCACAATAAATTAACGTTGCGTTCTCTTCATATATATATACTCTTCATATACATGTACATGTACTATATATATATATATATATATATATATATATATATAGAAAGTCGATAAAAAAAAACAAAAAAAAAAAAATAAATTAAATAAAAACAAAACAAAAACAATAAATAAATAAATTATTTACACAAACAAAAAAAAAAAAAACCCCATAAATAAATAATTTAAGAATGACAAAGACAAAGCTCGAAACGAAAAGCAATAATAATAAATTAATAAATAACTTTACTTTACTTTACTTTACATAAGTGATAAGTAAACAAAAAAAAAAAAAAAAGAGCAAGAGTTGAGAAATTTTAATACACATTCTCTCTCTGTCCCTCTCTCTGTCTCTGCTTCACTTCACTTCCTTCTATATTCCAAATATCTGCCATAATCCCATACTCTAGCTCTTCAATCTTCTTTCCTCTCCCTCTCTCTCTGTCTCTGTCCCTTACTTGCCTCTTCGCTTACTGCCTCTCTATCTCCCACACTCTATCACTTCTGTCTTCTTTCATCTCCAACTGCCTATCCCTCTCTGCTTTCATTTTCTCTTCACCTCTCTCCCTCTCTCTCTCCCTTTCTCTTTCTCTCTCTCTCTCCGTCTCTGTCTATCTCTGATCTCTGTCTGTTTGCTTATTTAAGCTACTATGCGCTTATTTCTAGCACTCACTGTATGTGCGCATGTATTTCGCATGCAATATGCAAAACGCATTTTTGTCTATTTTATTTATTTTATTTTATTGAAATTCATTTACTGCCTACACTCTCGATGTATGTGTGTGTGTGTGTGTGTGTGTGTGTTGTTTATGTTTGTGTGGCATACATAAAAATAAATGAACTCAATTTGAAAAGACAAACGACAAACAGCAGCAGCAACAACAGCAAAAACAAGAGCAAGGCAACGACAAAAGTCAACGAAAATAGTTGGCAAAAACTAATATAAAAAGTAAAATGTTAACTTGGCCGGCTGTGTGTGTGTGTGTGTGTGTGTGTTTAGTTTTGCTTGTTTGTGCAGTCGCAACTCTTATTTACAAACACACACATACATATATATATATATATATATATATATAGACATAGACAGCGGCAGCACATACTCTAATATACGTTTTAATTATAGATTTAAGATAGAGACAAATGACGAAACACGAAAGAGTAAAGAGTAAAGAGAAGAGTGAGAAGTGAGGAGTGATGTGAGACGTGAGACGTGAGACGTACGAGACCTTTCTCAATCGAAAAGAAAGTATGTAAGTCGCGCCTCGTCTTGCCTTTTGCCGCGCCACTTCTCTTTCTTTATTTCTTTCTTCTGTTGTGCTAATTTCGCAATTCGTTGCTGTTGCTGTTTTTATCATAGTTTTTTTTTTTGCCTTTTGCCTTTTAGCGACAATTTGATTTTAATATGAAAAGTTGTTGTTGCGTTTTTGCAGATTATTATGTTGATAGAGCGAAAGAGAGCTACAAAGGGAGACAGCGAACGAGCGAGAGAGAGAGAGAGCGCGTATACGAAAGAGATTATGTAAACAGCAAGTTAGTAAATTGAGAGGAAACTGTAAACTTGATTAACGGCTATTGCTTAAAGCTTAAAGCTATCACTATTATATGTATATGTATATATATATATATGCAGGTATAATATAAGAAATATGCAGATTCTCATTAAAGATAATAAGCAAAATATAATAAGATATATACATAACATATGTATGTACATATTATATATAATCAGTCAATCATATCAAAGTCACAGAATCAAAGCATCTTAGCATATTTATAATGATAATGATATCTGATAACTGATATCAATTCGTAGTCAAATGAAATACGAAGCACACTTGGAAAAAAAAATTGAAAGAATTGCTTGTCGTTCCCTTTCTAGGCAGCAGATAATGCAGTGCGACGCAACAGCGACAGAACTGAACAATAACAAAATGAAAGGGATAGGTCAGTAATATAGCAAATATATATATATATATATATACTTTCTCTCTCTCTCACTCAACTTTACTCTATTTCTCACTGAATTAATGCTTTGCGCGCATTTGAAATTATTTTTATTCAATTTATTTTTTTCTGTGATTTTTAGCTTGTTGTAATAATGCAAAGGTAACTGGTCTCTTGCTATCTCGCTCACACCATACTCTCATTTATGATCTGTTATAGACACGTCATAGCATGGGAAAATCCCAAAATAAAAAAAATATTGAATATTGTTTGATTTTGTCAATGGGAATAATATAAAAATTGCAGCTGTTAAAACTTTGCAAGTCTGGAATCAAATTTATTTTTGTATTTTTATATATATTAACATTTGCTAAGTAAATTCCACAGCGACAGTAATTAAGGTTATAAAATTAGAATGTCGAAAAAAAAAGAAAGAAATTAAAGACAGAGACAGAGAGAGAAAGAGAGACAGAGAGAGAGAGAGATCGAATAGCAGTAATAATGTAATATATAGAAAGTCAACTTAAAGTAAAAGACTTTAAGCAGAGAAATCTAAATGCTGCGTCATCAAAATAAATATAAATAAAAGGAAAAAAAATAATGATATAATATTTATAAATACAACAAATTCCAATTCATGATAAATATGATTAAAACAAAACAGAAAAAAAAAAAAAAATGGAAATATTGAGTCAGAGGAAATTCCAATATTTCCATTAATATTTTGCATTCATTAAATATTTTATTTTCTTCACATTTGTTTTTATATGTGTTTTTATGCATTAAAATCCACACAGCAATCAATGAAGTCGATAAACGATTTATTTGCATTATCGATTTATGGCTTATCAATTTATTTCCTTATCGATTAATTACTTATAACTTAAACTTACTTTTGCCCTTGGCCAGACCACTGGCGACCTGCAGAAATCCATAGACGGCGATAATAACGCACGGTAGCGCTATAACGCCAAAGGACACGTAATCCATGTGCTCAAAATATTGTGTGATTTGCTCCATTGTAATTTTATTATGCTTTTTTCTTATCCTTTTCCTTTCCTCCTTCACGTTACGCTATTCTTGTTGTTGTTTCTTTTTTTATACTTTTAATTTATTTCAATTTTTTGTTTTGTTTTATTTGTGTTTTTTTTTTTTGCACTGCACAAAACTTTGCTCACATAAAATAAAATAAAATAAAATAATATTGAGTATGTTTTCTTCTTTATTTATTTTTTATTTTTATTTTTATACTTTTTTCTTTTCTTTTTATTTTTTTACATCACTTTCGATTCTTTTGTTGGGGTTTCGCAGGCGCAGGCGCGCGTTTCGTTTACGCGTCGAAATTTTTTTCTTTTCTGCTTCTTCTTTTTCTTACTTTATTTCATTTCTTTTTAAAAGCTTTTATTTTTTGCTTTTTGTATTAGTTATGTTTCATTTTTATTTTTTTTTATTAATTTTTGTATTTTTCTGCTGTTTTTTTTTTTTTATTCAAATTGCATTTTTATTTATTTTTCTGCATGCAAATTTCGTTATTCACGTTTCGTAAGAGTTTTCGCTGCTTCTTCTTCGTCTTCTTCTTCTTGTTGTTGTTGAATTTATAACTGTTGTTATTACTGTAATATTGTATTTTGTTTTCTTTTCTTTTCGTTTCAAGTGATTTATATTTTTTTGTTTTTGTTTTTCTTGTCTCGTTCAGCATTTGCGTTTCGTCTAGCGTTCTTCACTTGTGTTGTGTTGTTGCTGCTGCTGCTGCTGCTGCTACTGCATCGCCGCTTATTGTAATTGTTGTCTGTGGCACTGTCTGCTGCTGCTGCTGTTGATGCTGATGCTGCTGTGTATCCTTTGGCTTATTAACGTGCCTGTGTTGCGTTAGATTTCTTGTTGTTTTTGTTAATGTTGTTGTTGTTGTTGCTGTTGCTTTTTTCGTTACTCTTGTCGCCGTTATTCTTCTGTTTATTGTAGTTATTGTTGCTGCTGTCATTTGTTGTAGTTGTTGCAACGCCATGTTTTGATTTGCATGGACCCCCGAAAAATTACTGAGGCACCACACCACACCATACACTTTACCCTTGTCCACTTATTTACTTCTCGTGGACCAAAACAACAACAAAAAAAATATTTATACAAATTTTTTTGCAGAGTACGCAATAACGGCAAACAAAAAACAAAAACAAAAAAAAAACAAAAGGAAATTAAATGAAACTTAATATGAAACGAAATGTCGCGACGCGGACAAGTACAAAATTTGTTTTATTTATTTATTTATTTTTTTTGTTTTATTTTTTTTGTTGTCAAAAAAAAAATCGAAGAAAAATGCACACAAAAACAGACCGGAATTAGGAATCACGAAATTTTCGCTCGCTTATACCGACCGCCAGCACGTCCGACTTGTTCGGCTTTGTTTTTGCATCTGATTCTTGCGTTGCCAATGTTATGTTAGCATACCGGATTGCCGCTGTTTTGCGCTCTGTTAAGCGGTGCATAGTAAACGGAATCTCTCAATTTAAAATTCATGCAAAGCACTGAAACGACACACTCACTGCTGCCAATGTTAACGCTAACATATGTAATGTTAAACTCAATATGGCGCTGTTAGCTGCATAACTGAGCGTAACTTCTGTTAATTTGGCACTCTCTTTCTCTCTAGGTATGCTCTTGATAAAATGAGAGCGGACGCGCGCAAATCAAAGCGGTAAAAATATGACAACAAATGGCATCGTGCATAGTAGGCGCAGTAATTAAATATTTACATTAAACAATATATAATTATATTGTTTTTGTTTTTTTTTTGTGGCATTCAACTCTTACTTAACGATTATATATCAAAATTTAAATTAGTTATTTCTGATACATTTTAATAGGAAATGAAATAAAGTTTATACAAAATTGATCACATTTATATTATTTAGATTAAATAAAAACCAGGTGGGTTTCATACTATCACTGTAAAGCGATGATTCAGCTGTTTCCTCTCTTGCGTTCGCTCTCTCTCTCTCTCTCACTATCTTAATCTTATTGCATGTATGTGTGTGTGTGTGTGTGTACAACTCTCTTTAAGGAAAATAGCACGCGGTGTTTAGATCACAATAACAAAATGTTAAATAGCACGTGAGTCAAGCCGCTTCCAAATTTTTATTTTTTTTTTTTTGCAAGAGTTGTTGAGCAACGTTTAAAATGACACAAAAAAAAGAAACAAAACAACAACAAGAAGAAAAAGAAACCTTAATCATCATCTGAAACATAATAATCTCTTAATCTTCTTTATATGTGGTTAAAATTCTTGCAAAATGAACAATTTTTATGAGTAAATGTTTTGAGGAATTACAAAAATTATGAATATGAAAAAAATAAATCCTTTTACCTAATTGGCATTGGAAGTTTATTATAATATTCTTAAGCATCTGCATATGGAAATGTACTTGTGTATTTATATAATCCAATTAGAATACACAACGATTATGCGTATGCTTGTGTTTATGTGTGTGTGTCTGTGTATGCACTTAACCAAATATAAAGAAGCACCATTAGATGCATTAAGTGCAGTTATAGTAGAAAGTAGGGCATACGCAATTAGTTTGAGAATGCTTCTAATGCCGCTCAAGATAAGCTCCATCCTCAATCTGCTAATCAAAAACAATCAGCAACAGCAGCAAGTAGCAGCAAGCAGCTTCCATCGCCCATTGCCCATCACCCAGCCACATGCACACACCCCAATTACACTTGTCGTCCCACTGTGCAAATGGAAGCTGTTAAAGAGGCGCGGGCGTACCGCGCTCTTTACTAAGAGCGCAAAAGCTTTTCATTTTTTGTTTTCTTATAAATTGAAGGGGTTTAGGGAAAAAAAAACTTCAAAGCAAAATTTTTGTTTTTTTTTTTTATCAACAACAACAGAAAAAGAATAATAATAATAAAAAAAAAAAAATGAAGAATTGCACGGGGTTGTGATTACAGTGGGACTTAGAAGGAAACGTTCAGGTTTTCTTTATTTATTTTACTTTTAGCTCAATTAAAAAAAAAAAAAAAACAGAATTTTTATTTTTATTATTCTTTTATTTGATATGCGATGGCAAATAGACACGTACACAACATGCGCAATTGTTGCATCTTTGTTATTGTGTAGCTGTTGCCATCGTTGCTGCCGTTGTTGCCGTTGTTGCCGTTGCCACAAGGGTACGTGCCGAACTTGCACACATCAGCTCATAAAACTGAAGTAGCGCACTCTCACATGCACTACACTCCACATGTACATATGTACGTATGTGTGTGTGTATGTGTATGTGAATCTGTTTTTATATTCCATGGATTTATATATATATACAGCGTCACGAGACACCTTAGCATTTTCAACAGACGTAACATAGTCTGCTTTGTCATAGCAACCCAAAAAAAAATAAAAATAAAAATTGTACGAACTTTCATCGGAGCTACCTTTGGCGTCTCGTCTCCTTCCCACACACACACACACACACAACCCCTACACACCATAACAATTTCAACCCAACAGTCGAAAGCTTCTTCCTGTCTATTGAATTTATCCCTTGAACAACAATCGAAAAGCCGTCAGCAAGTTGTTTGGCACTTACTTTATATAGTATATATGTATATATATATATATATATATAGATATATATATATATTTATTTGCAGTGACTTTGGCCACGTCAGTGGCAAAAGTCTTCGATTTGTTTTCAGTTGTTGTTTCCTTTTGTTCATGCTACGCTACGCTAAGCTCACTTATAAAATATTTATCCAAAATTAAATTGATTTCTATTCGTGCACTTATTCTAATTGATGTGCTTAAAGTACACGACGATATATATATATATATATGCATACATATATAATATATATATATATAGTGAGCTCTAGTGGCAGCAGATGTCCAGCTCTATATTTTTACTTTAACTAACACCTGCTCTTCAAATTTTCGATACGGTATGGCTTTAATGCAGATGAATTCAGTTATTTCTTATATATGTATGTACATGCATATATAGCGGCATGCATGCATATATATATATATATATATACTATATATAATCACATCCGAGTATATTCATTCATATCTACATTCATATCATTATTTTAAAAGTCCCAAAAACCGATTTGCAAGCATCCCTTTCATACAATATTACAATTGTATTTAAACTTTCCGAGAATATATATGTATATATATATATATCTGATGAGTCTAATAATGAGTCTCTAAAATAAACATCCGATTTTTTAATGATACTTTTTATAGTATTTACATTTTGAATATTTTACAATTTCTTGACCTTAGGCAAATGCTATAAAATATAGTATAATCCTTCTAAAGTCTATATAAAATCAAAGTTAACATCGTCATACAGAAGGTTTTATACGCTTGCAAATTTAAAAACAAAACATTTTATTTTGAACAGATTTTTCTCTTAGATTTAGGACCAAAATTTAGCAGATATCAAGCTATGCATATTTCTGATATACATTTCTATACATTTCTTACGAGATGAAATCCCAAGTATCTTAGAAATTTGTGAATTTATCTTGACTTGTAAATATTATTTGCAAGATAACTCCATGAGCATGATTTCAGGGCGTTCATTCATGCCGACTAATACATACATAGATGAAGAAGAAGGATCTATAGCAAATTTCTTTTTTTTTTTTTCAAATTGAAAGATTAATGCTGAACAAGAATATATATATTTTTTCTAGAGATTATACGTTCTAAACTTCTTAGCAAAATGAATAAATAATTTTGCAGAATATAAAAATAATAATTGCATATAGTGTATATGAAGTATACATGTCTATATAAGGTCTACGATATATGTATAATCATCTGAAAAAAAAAAAAAAAAACTGGTATTTATCCAAAGCAGGTGTGTCTTCACCTCTGCCTCTCTACCGTTTCACCCGTCACACTGTCTCTTTGTGTCGCATTGTGTCTCATATTTTTTTTTTTTATAATTTTCATCATTCTTAATGTTTGTTTCCCAAATTGAGAGTCTTATCGAGCAACAACCCCATAGACAGATGTCACAAGACAGATGCCTCCTCGAAGAATAAGGCAAAAGGCAGATGTTCGCACATGTCCTTGCACAATAATATACGATCTTTCTTACACACACATACAGTCTCTCTCTCTATCTCTATCTCTCTGTTGCTCTCTTTTTTTCCTGCAGCAGTGCAGCAGTACTCAGTGTTTACACAATGTGTAAACAAAATTTCGTCACAAGAGACTCAAAAACGAGCAGAGCGAGCAGCAGATGGCGAAAGGCTACAGAAACATGTGCCGCCAGTTTTTTTTTCTCTCTCTTGCTGTGCTCCCCGCTGCTGCTGCTGCTGCTGCTGTTGCTGCTACGGCTGCGGCTCGATTGCGGGTTCAACGAAACGTCGCTGCCAAAATGTTAATGACTCGAGGCGTTGCGACGCGTCGACGCGCAATTGCAACCCCAAAAAGAAAGCAACAACAACAACAGCAAAAAGAATTTGAGAAGAGCTCCCATACGTCTTCTTCTTCTTCATCTTCATAATCCACAGCAATTTGAAATCTTCCCTTTACGCTCTAGATTCATTACTCTTTGCTCTTCACTCTTGGCTCTGCTGTCTTTGCTCTTCACTCTTCACTCTTGGCTCTGCACTCTTTGCTCTTCACTCGTCGCTCTCACTAATTGAACAGTTGACCCCCAAAAGTCACAGTTATTGTTGTTGCTGTTGTTGTTGTTGTTGTTGTTGTTGTTATGCGAGCTTTTTGGCCGTTGAACTTCACTGAACGAAGGACTTGCATGACTTTTACCAACGCTTTGCCGCTGCACTCCCTACTCTGCTCTTTCTCATTGTCTGTCTCTCCGTCTCTTTTCCTCACAATACACACCCACGTTTCCTGTTTTTTATATATATATATATATTTATATTTTTTTAGCTTTTTATTTTTATCGTTTTTATTGTTGATAAATTTGCTGAAATTTATGCGCTATTCGCAAATTATACAAATGCAACAAGTTTCACATTTAATTATTATAATTGTTATTGCTGTTGTTGTTGTTATTGTTGTTGTCAATGATTTGAAGATCTTTGCAAATGCGCAATTTCTAACGCGTTTGGCATCATAAATAATTGCACATAATTTTTTTTTTATTTTTTGCTGTTGTCTTTTTGTCCAAAAAAGAGCGTGTGTACTTTGACGCAATTTTGATTTTATTTTTTTTTTATTTTTATTAATTTATGTTTTTTTTTTGGGGCGTGACATATTGGTAATTTAATCAGCACTTACCCAGTAAATTCTATGCATATATCAAAATCACGTCGAAATCAATTTTTTTTAACTCACCTGCAATGAAAACAAAATGAAGATTTAGAAAGAAAAAAAAACATATTTAATTATTTATGAAATATAAGAGCAATATTTGTTTATATAATAAAAATCAGATATTGCATATATATATATATATGTATATAATTCTATGATTCTATAAGAAAGTCAAACAAACATGTTGCAAATATTTTTTCTTAATTTTTTTTTTTTGTTTTTATTATAATATTTACAAGTTCATCAGATAAAATCTGACTGATAAAACAGATGTTATAAAGATTATAATTATTAATAAGAAAGAAAACAATTATATAGATACCATATAATACAGAGTTTAATTTTCTATTCGCAGAAACTGACAAACGTTTTTTATTTCCTTTTTTTTTTGTTTTTAATGGGAAAAATTTATAAAAATTAAAAATTAAAAAAAAAAAAACATGTCATATATAGAGTATATATATATTGTGTTTTTGCTTTTACTTTTTTTATTATTATTTCGTAATTATAAACACAATTATAAGCAAATAATAAACATAGTAATAATAATAATAATCCAACAAATTTTTTTTTAATTAAGATATTGTCAAATCTTAAGATTCTCAAATAGATCTTTATGACCAAAATCAAACAAAACGATGGCTGCTCGTAAAGTGACGCGCACATAAAGCGCTGAAAAGTTATCTTTAAAAAGCCGAAGATTTTATACCCAAATTGTACATATAGTGATTATATGTACATATATAGAGAATGGTTTGATTTCAGCTAAAATGATCTAGTATATATTAGTCATGGCTAAACTTGAACCGTGTAAAATTATATCAAAAGTTCAGCTTCTGATATTGAAAATAAGAAATATCTATGAAAAGTTTGCATGCAGGAGTTAAAATAAATAAAATATACATATAAATACTTTATAAAGTCTTTTTCTAAAATAAATATTCTCCTGCATTAAATAATAGTAATAATAATAAGAAGAATTGCTTTAAAGTTCAGTTAATAATTCAAAAGTAAAAACTTTGAACTTTTGATTTTGCGCTGTGTGTTTTTTGGTCAGTCAAGAACTCGCACCCTTAGCCGAAAAAGCTCATCGATGAAACGAACCGTTGCTGTTTGAGCACTGTAGCTGCTAGTATTGCTGCTCATCAATACAATCAGCTGCCAAGAAATAGTGTGTGTGAAAAAGAGAGAGCAAGCGAGCAAGAGAACAACAGCGTGAGAGTACAATAGATCGTGAGAGCTGCGCGCGTGCAGTTAGAAAAAGCTTAACTAAGCGTGCGAGCGGATGAGCGGGCGTTCACAGTCACAGTCACAGTGACAGTAATCGTCATAACAGCAGGTGCTTGAACTTTCTTCTAGTGCAAGTTTCATTTATAATATTTTTGTGTATCTACGATAAATATGATGACACCGAGCTGCGTATAAAATGTACATAGATAGCAGAGACGCAGGCGTTGACAGAGTTGCGCAGCAGCGCTAGCAGCAGCTGTTGCGCGTGCCGCAGTCTATTGGGCAAATAAGCAACAGCAACAACAGTTCGTTCAACTGTCGCAATTGCAAAATATTAGGCACAAAACAGTCGCAGGTTTATTGAACCACCAAATGTTTCTTGGTGTTTGTGTGGAGAGAGAGAAAGAGAGAGAGAGAGAGTGTGTGTGAGTATCACCCACCTCCCCATACCCTTAATTGCATTTGACTACGGGCGCGTCTGTCCTTGGTTTATGACAACGACGCAAAATGTTGGGGTAGGCGACACTGCTGCCGAGCTGTGTGTGTATGGGAAGGAAGCGGGCAGCACAGCGTGTGTGTGTGTGTGAGAGAGAGAGAGCGCAACAGTGTAATTATATTGCGCAAAATAAAATTAATAAATTGTAAATTATCAACATTTCTATATGAACAGCAATATATATAGACATATGTATATATATATAGACTTCTAGATATACATACATACATATATTCATATACTTTTTCATTAACTGTTGTCTTTTAATTTTGCATTGCACATTTCATTGCATTGCGTTGTGTTCTTGCCTCATGGTCATGCATTAAACAAAACAAGAATCACTTTTATTTTGTTTTTATACTTTGTTTTTGTCTCTTTCTTTTATTTGCGCTTTTTGTTTGCATTTGCTCGTTTCCTGTCTACTTTGCACTGTGTATGTTTGCTTTGTTCATCTGCCGACCACGCACAGGAAGTAATACAAAAACATTCACACATACACTCACGTCTATATATATATGTCTACATGCTGCTGCTGCAATTGATAAAGTTTTTTTTATGGTGCATCATCTCCGGTCTCGTCGCCAACTCTTTACACTGAACACACTCCTCTCGTCAACAAAGTGTCGCACACCTGTAGCCAAATATATATTTCGCACGTGGTGAACTGCATTTTCAACTGAACTCGAACTCGAATTCGAACTCTCATGTTTTGAGATGTCGAACTCATTGCGGAAATCAGATTGCTTAAGCGGAAGGCGAAATGACACTTAATGCAATATTATTTATTTAATTTAATTTTTTTTTTTTTTTTTGCTTCCAATATTAATTGCTACAATTTGTTGTTTGTATTTTTAAAATTTTGTATTTCTCATAATATTTTTAGCAAAATGATGAAATACATTTAATAAGAAATTGTGAATTTTTTGAATTGTGAATTTTTCCTTTGTTGCATTATAGTATATGTACATATGTACATATATGTTGCGTGAACGTCATGTTTCTATTTATAAACTAAAAACAATATTGTGCCGATACATTTAACCAAAAATGGAACATTTTATGTAGATATACATATGTATATTTATTTATTGTTTTTGTTTTTTGATTTTACTTAATTTTATTTATTGTTTTTGTTTTTTGATTTTACTTAAGAAAAAAAACAACTTTAAAACAATCAAACTGGAAAATAAGTTTTTTTTAATTTGTATACAAGAAGAAAGTAAATCTTGAATATGAACGAACATATGTATATAAGATATGTATATGTACAGATTTATTAGAATTAATATACTCTTGCAAGGCTATACGAATATCTCTAATTATTTAATGCAAAACATAATAAAATAAAGAAAATAAAATATAAAAAAAAAAATTAAATATAAATAATATAAAATAAAAATATCTAAATATAAAGTAAATACAAAATAAAATAAAAATAAATAAAATGTATTTAAATTATTTAATGTAAAATAAAATAAAATACAAAATATTATGAAATAATTAATGAAAGTGCGCAATGATTGTTTCAACAGACATTACGCATATTCTGTTTAAATTGTTACATATATAATTATATGGTTTATCTTCAATTATTGCTGTTGCCATTATTATTGCTGTTCTGTTGCTGTAAGAAGGGCAAGTTATCATCACACAAGCTTTATGATGATAAGCTTCAATTAAAATGAATGACAATAAAATGAAAAGGGAATTAAAAATGAGCAAAAGCAAAAGCAAAAGTGAATGAGCAATACGCATTATGTGTACGCGGTACGAGATTAAAAGTAAAGACGAAATGCTGCTTAACAGAAACAGAAACAGCTGAAGAACAAACAGTGAAGACGAAGAAGGTTGAGGTAGCACACAGTGTGCTGCAATTATAAACACGCATTAACACATGTACGCATGTGTGTACATATGCATGTGAACATATGTGTATGTGCGTATGTCTCTCTCTCTTTCTCTGTCTCTCTCTAACTGTATGTATGTGTGTGTGTGTGTAGATAGCGAGCCAGCGAGCGAGTGCAAGCACGTTGCAAATGTACAGTGAGAAAGCTTTCATATTCAGAGACAGCTTCTGCAAAAGCTTTTTTGTCATTATTTGTGCGTGAGTGTGTGTGTGTTTATGTGCTGCGTCTGTTCTGTATTTGAACGTTTGCGCAAATTGAATTCTACTGCGTGGTTAAGTGCATTGAACCTATTGTTTATTTAATTTTCAGCAAATATTTCGATTTGAGACGCTAACCGAAAACTGCTGATATATTTTGCAATAACTAGAAAGAGAGAAAGATTGCGAGAAAGAGAGAGAGAGAGAGAGAGAGAGTAAGTGAATGAGAATAAGATAGCAAATGCGCAAGGGAAAACAGTGACAACAGAGACTCAATATTCAATGTCAATGCCAAATACTAATCAAAAGCCCAACAACAACAACAGCGGCAATAGCAGCGGCAACCCCCTAACAAAATGCGACGCTTTGCCCTACCTTTTGTAACCCCTAGACAGTGGCGCTGGGGAGGCATATTTAGCCTCGAAAATAAACTTTTTAGCTTTCAAGTTCAATGCCATTGTGTGTTTCAACCTTAGCGAGTGCGTTGCCTTTTTTTTCTCCTCCTCTTATTATTATTATTATTATTGTTATTGTTGTTGTTGTGCTTCAGCTGGTGCTTCTTCTTCTTTATCATTTGAGTACCAGAGCATTTAATGTCTGTTTGCATTTATGATTATTATTTTGATTATTATAGCGCATTGCCTAAATATATAGACACAGACACAGAGACATATACAAATAAATCTAAAAATTTGAACTTGCAATAAACGCTATAAACTTGCATATACTATGTATATAATATCTTAAACATTTCCATGAACATTCGAATTTATGTAATAAAGCAACTGAACATGTATGCAAATCTTCCGCTCGAATAGACATAATGCTATTAAGCGTATACGGAATACATACATACATATACATATAAGAAAAAACAAGCTCACTGATAATTAAGATACTAAACGAGTCTAAACAATAAGTACAACAAGCTGTCATTAAAATAAATAAAAAAAAAAATGATTCACATAAACAAATATAAATTCATTATTTTAAAAAAAAAAAAAAAAAAAAAAAAAAAAAAAAAAAAAAAAAAAAAAAAAAAAAAAAAAAAAAAAAAAAAAAAGAAAGAAAGAGAGAGAGAGGGGGGGGGGGGGGGGGGGGGGGGGGGGGGGGGGGGGGGGGGGGGGGGGGGGGGGGGGGGGGGGGGGGGG
>JBAMBR010003357.1:10000-35730 GCA_037044475.1 Zaprionus obscuricornis | reverse complement strand
CTTGTAAATTATAAAATGCATTTTTACTACAACTATAAAACAAAATGAAATCGAGTTGCTGCGCTTTTTGCATTTTTTGGAGACTTGGCCCAGTTGCAGTCATTGTCGCAGTCGCCATCGCAGTCGCAGTCACCGTCACTGTCGCCGACGCCATCGCTGTTACAGTCGCAGTCGCAGTCGCCAATCGCACTGTTGTATACTATTTCGGTCGCTGCGTTCGTTGCGTCGTCGGTGTAGAGTTTGGTAGCCGAAAAGCTGCGTTTTGCGTTGCAGAGCTTGAGTTGAGCTTTTCGGCTGCGCTCTGCGCTCTGTTAGGCGTCGGTGCTGCTGCTGCTGCTTTTACTATTTGTTTGCTGCTGCCCGCGTTTTGTTGTTGTTGTTGTTCTTTTACGTTATTTTGTTATTTTATAGCAAAAGAAAAAAAAAATGAAAGAAATTCTCAACACAGGATACGTTGCGGTCGTCTGCTATTTGTGAATTGCTGCTGTTGTCGGTGTCGGTGTCGCTGTCGCTGTCGCTGCTATTGCTCGTTGCTCGTTGCTGCTGACGTTAGCGTCACTGCCATTGCTAGGCGCTGTCACTGTTGTCGCTGTCGCTGCTTGGTGTTTGAGCTACGCTCTCTCTCTCAATCAGTACGAGTCAAGAAGTCTTCGGCGTATCCAGCAAACGCGGTTCTTTTTTAAGCGCGTTTTGTATTATTCTACTCATATAATTTATCATTTGCGTCGCTGTATGATTTACTCCTTGTTTTCGTAGTACACTGAATAATAATAATAATAAAAACAACAACAACAACAAGAACAAGAACAACAAGAACAGCAGCAGCAGCAAATAAATAAATAACAACAACAACAACAACAGTAACTTTAACATAAATTAACTAAACAGGCAGACACTGATATAGACAGACAGACAAACAGACATACAGACAGACAGACAGATAAGACAGACAGACAGCAAAAAAAAAAAAAAAAACAAAAAACAAAAAAAAAGACAAACAAAACAGACAGCAAAACTAACAGTAAACCAAAACAAAACTGAAACGTCAGCGTTACCGTTAGACGACAACGACAACAACAACAAGAACAAGAACAAGAACAAGAAAAACAGCAGCAAAACAAAAACCGAAAACAATTCTACGTCAAGTTCTAATTCAAGCTCAGCAGCGATTTAAAGAGCAAGACAGACCGAAGAATAGAAGAGAGCGAGCGAGCGAGTGAGGGAGAGCGAGAGCGAGAGAGAGAGAGAGAAAGAAAGAGTGAACGCTTTGCCGGAATCAGTCAGCGTTAGCGTCAACGCCATCAACGCGCCGTCAACGTCGTCAACGCCATCAACGTCGTCATCATCGTCGTCATCGTCGTCGTCATCGTCGTCGTCGTCGTCGCCGTCATCATCGTCGCCATCAACTTCGCCTCAGTACGTCCAAAACAGTTCCAGGAACTAATTGAGCTGCGGCAAAAAATATATATATATATATATATTGAACTTGTTTATTCTTTGTTGTTCATCTTTATGTTTATTTTTTCTTACAGTGCATTGCTCCTTTTTTTCGTACGTGTATACTTTATCTCTGTCTCTGTCTTTTTAACACTATTATTACATTTTCTCTCTCTCTCTCTCTACATGTGATGAGTGAGTCTTTGTATCTGACTATTTCTCTCTCTCTCTCTCTCTCTTGTGTGTGTGTGTATGTGTTTCCCTCTCTGTGTGCATGTGTGTGTGTGTGAGTTCGACCTACTGCGAATTTTTTTTTTTTTCTTTTGAACAGTTTTTGAAAGCTTCGAGAAGGAAAACTTCTTCTTGAAAACTGTACAAAGTGCATCTAAAACTGTAGTTGATCTTCATTTTCTGTATGTGTTGGAAAATAACACAAAATATCATTTACAATATTTTCAAATTCAATATTTTCTATTCATTTTATATATTTCACTCGAAATTCAAAATAATAAATATATATATAAAAAAAATACAAATTCTTTTTATTATTAAAAAATAAATTAAAAAAAATAAATATATATATATATATTTCAATTTTTCTATCATTTCAGATAATTGAGAATCTTAAAACGAAAGTCTGCAGGCAGCAATCAAGCAAGAATATAATATATATATACTAGTATATATATATATATATACATATATGTATTAATATATATATGTTGATAAAATTTCAACGAATGAAAGATAAATTCAAATTTCAAAAATCTGCATATTGTTCTACATAAGAAAAGGGAGAAGAAGAAGAATAAATTTATATCTAAATATATATATATGTGTATATATATATCTAGCGAGAATCCATCAAATTTCCCACGATTACTTTGTGTTTCAATTTTTTTCAAAAAGTGAAAATAAAGAATCTCAAGCAAAACCAAAAGCAATTCAATCTACAAAAAAAAAAAAAAACCCAAAACAAAATACGAAAAGGAAAGGAAAACGAAAAGAAGAGGAGAGGAGAGAAAAAGGCGAATTGATATATAAAAGAAAATAAATTAAATAAAATAAAATAATATAAAATATATAAAATAATATATTCAATTGTGAAGAGAACTGAAAACTCGCGTTTTTTTCGTACATTTTTTTAAGGTGTGTTTTTATATACAATACAAAAAAAAAAAAACGAAAGATCACATTCAAGATCATATTATATATGTAGATCATTGTAACGAAAAATTTGTTTATTGATCTCTTGTCACGGGTTGTTTCTCTATGCTCAAAGAATAAAAAAAAATAAATAAAAAAAAAAATAAATAAAAAATAAAATTAAATTACAAAAAAAACGAAAAACAAAATAACGAAAAAAAGTGTTTCCGGTGGCGAGAACCTAGAACGAAACTAGGACGATTTTGGAGACGATATACCAGAAGGTTTTTTTTACAGAATTTACAGGGTGTTCGCAGTAGAGACGTGGATCACGCAACACAGCTTCGGGCATAAGTATATAATATATATACATATATATATATATAATATTTGAACAAAAAAAAATAAAATAAAAATAAAAATTAAATGAAAAACATAAAACACCAAAAATATAATAGAAGCTAGGCAAGTGTTTTTTTTTTTCTAAAATATATATATATGTAATACGAATAAAATATATATATATATATATTTACATTTCAAAACAAAGACTTGAACTTCTTAAAGAAATTAATATTTATACAAAAGATTTAACAAAAAGGGGAGTTGAATAATAGTAAATAACCGGAATATAATAGCGCAAAAATATTTCGTCGTATTTTGAAATCGTTGGAAGTCCGTTTCTTGCTCTTTATATTTTTGTATTTATTATTATTTTATTTTTTTTGTTAAATCTTTTGTATAAATATTAATTTCTTTAAGAAGTTCAAGTCTTTGTTTTGAAATGTAAATATATATATATATATATTTTATTCGTATTACATATATATATATTTTAGAAAAAAAAAAACACTTGCCTAGCTTCTATTATATTTTTGGTGTTTTATGTTTTTCATTTAATTTTTATTTTTATTTTATTTTTTTTTGTTCAAATATTATATATATATATATGTATATATATTATATACTTATGCCCGAAGCTGTGTTGCGTGATCCACGTCTCTACTGCGAACACCCTGTAAATTCTGTAAAAAAAACCTTCTGGTATATCGTCTCCAAAATCGTCCTAGTTTCGTTCTAGGTTCTCGCCACCGGAAACACTTTTTTTCGTTATTTTGTTTTTCGTTTTTTTTGTAATTTAATTTTATTTTTTATTTATTTTTTTTTTTATTTATTTTTTTTTATTCTTTGAGCATAGAGAAACAACCCGTGACAAGAGATCAATAAACAAATTTTTCGTTACAATGATCTACATATATAATATGATCTTGAATGTGATCTTTCGTTTTTTTTTTTTTGTATTGTATATAAAAACACACCTTAAAAAAATGTACGAAAAAAACGCGAGTTTTCAGTTCTCTTCACAATTGAATATATTATTTTATATATTTTATATTATTTTATTTTATTTAATTTATTTTCTTTTATATATCAATTCGCCTTTTTCTCTCCTCTCCTCTTCTTTTCGTTTTCCTTTCCTTTTCGTATTTTGTTTTGGGTTTTTTTTTTTTTGTAGATTGAATTGCTTTTGGTTTTGCTTGAGATTCTTTATTTTCACTTTTTGAAAAAAATTGAAACACAAAGTAATCGTGGGAAATTTGATGGATTCTCGCTAGATATATATATACACATATATATATATTTAGATATAAATTTATTCTTCTTCTTCTCCCTTTTCTTATGTAGAACAATATGCAGATTTTTGAAATTTGAATTTATCTTTCATTCGTTGAAATTTTATCAACATATATATATTAATACATATATGTATATATATATATATATACTAGTATATATATATTATATTCTTGCTTGATTGCTGCCTGCAGACTTTCGTTTTAAGATTCTCAATTATCTGAAATGATAGAAAAATTGAAATATATATATATATATTTATTTTTTTTAATTTATTTTTTAATAATAAAAAGAATTTGTATTTTTTTTATATATATATTTATTATTTTGAATTTCGAGTGAAATATATAAAATGAATAGAAAATATTGAATTTGAAAATATTGTAAATGATATTTTGTGTTATTTTCCAACACATACAGAAAATGAAGATCAACTACAGTTTTAGATGCACTTTGTACAGTTTTCAAGAAGAAGTTTTCCTTCTCGAAGCTTTCAAAAACTGTTCAAAAGAAAAAAAAAAAAATTCGCAGTAGGTCGAACTCACACACACACACATGCACACAGAGAGGGAAACACATACACACACACACAGAGAGAGAGAGAGAGAGAGAAATAGTCAGATACAAAGACTCACTCATCACATGTAGAGAGAGAGAGAGAGAAAATGTAATAATAGTGTTAAAAAGACAGAGACAGAGATAAAGTATACACGTACGAAAAGGAGCAATGCACTGTAAGAAAAAATAAACATAAAGATGAACAACAAAGAATAAACAAGTTCAATATATATATATATATATATTTTTTGCCGCAGCTCAATTAGTTCCTGGAACTGTTTTGGACGTACTGAGGCGAAGTTGATGGCGACGATGATGACGGCGACGACGACGACGACGATGACGACGACGATGACGACGATGATGACGACGTTGATGGCGTTGACGACGTTGACGGCGCGTTGATGGCGTTGACGCTAACGCTGACTGATTCCGGCAAAGCGTTCACTCTTTCTTTCTCTCTCTCTCTCTCGCTCTCGCTCTCCCTCACTCGCTCGCTCGCTCTCTTCTATTCTTCGGTCTGTCTTGCTCTTTAAATCGCTGCTGAGCTTGAATTAGAACTTGACGTAGAATTGTTTTCGGTTTTTGTTTTGCTGCTGTTTTTCTTGTTCTTGTTCTTGTTCTTGTTGTTGTTGTCGTTGTCGTCTAACGGTAACGCTGACGTTTCAGTTTTGTTTTGGTTTACTGTTAGTTTTGCTGTCTGTTTTGTTTGTCTTTTTTTTTGTTTTTTGTTTTTTTTTTTTTTTTTTGCTGTCTGTCTGTCTTATCTGTCTGTCTGTCTGTATGTCTGTTTGTCTGTCTGTCTATATCAGTGTCTGCCTGTTTAGTTAATTTATGTTAAAGTTACTGTTGTTGTTGTTGTTGTTATTTATTTATTTGCTGCTGCTGCTGTTCTTGTTGTTCTTGTTCTTGTTGTTGTTGTTGTTTTTATTATTATTATTATTCAGTGTACTACGAAAACAAGGAGTAAATCATACAGCGACGCAAATGATAAATTATATGAGTAGAATAATACAAAACGCGCTTAAAAAAGAACCGCGTTTGCTGGATACGCCGAAGACTTCTTGACTCGTACTGATTGAGAGAGAGAGCGTAGCTCAAACACCAAGCAGCGACAGCGACAACAGTGACAGCGCCTAGCAATGGCAGTGACGCTAACGTCAGCAGCAACGAGCAACGAGCAATAGCAGCGACAGCGACAGCGACACCGACACCGACAACAGCAGCAATTCACAAATAGCAGACGACCGCAACGTATCCTGTGTTGAGAATTTCTTTCATTTTTTTTTTCTTTTGCTATAAAATAACAAAATAACGTAAAAGAACAACAACAACAACAAAACGCGGGCAGCAGCAAACAAATAGTAAAAGCAGCAGCAGCAGCACCGACGCCTAACAGAGCGCAGAGCGCAGCCGAAAAGCTCAACTCAAGCTCTGCAACGCAAAACGCAGCTTTTCGGCTACCAAACTCTACACCGACGACGCAACGAACGCAGCGACCGAAATAGTATACAACAGTGCGATTGGCGACTGCGACTGCGACTGTAACAGCGATGGCGTCGGCGACAGTGACGGTGACTGCGACTGCGATGGCGACTGCGACAATGACTGCAACTGGGCCAAGTCTCCAAAAAATGCAAAAAGCGCAGCAACTCGATTTCATTTTGTTTTATAGTTGTAGTAAAAATGCATTTTATAATTTACAAGCTGCTGCAGCTGACTTTAAATAGCGCTCAGTACATAATGTATACTTTATATATATATATAAATCTATATATGTATAATATATACTATATAATCTATGTAATTGTCACGCTTGGCAAAACTTTTTATACTTGGCAGCCATAGGATGCCCAGTGGGTATAATGACTTTAGGATGTATGTAACGCCCACATATATATATATACATATATATTCTCATTCAGTATCAACAGTCGAGTCCATGTCTGTCAAGATCTCGAAAATTATAAAAGCTAAAGATTTAATTTGAATTTTTGTAATATTGCCACGTCGTCCAAAGCCTAAAGAAATTAATAAAATTTAATTAAAATTTATATAAAAATTGAGAAAAATTTTTGTAATACTTGTAAGCTAAAATATGGGAAAATCTTATATGAAGTAATACAGTAATTTTTATTTTTATTTTTTTTTTGAGTACCAGGCAACATCTAGTCGTGCAACTACATACATATATATGACTGTAGATTTCTTAGTTGTTATTACTGCGCCTTTTCATTTTGTTAGTTTTGCTGTGCAAATATTTGCCGTGTGTTCACATATTTCTCTACTGATTTCTCCACTATTATCCTGCAACTATAACTATTTCTTCGACTTATCCGCGTTCATCACATATACAGCTACATAATTACACACAGCTTGCCCCCGCAAGCATACTTGCATCACAAATTGTAACCCTCATCCGCAACAGCAGAAGCAGCAGCTCTGCTCTAGCACTAGCACTAGCTCGTAATTAGAGTACACACTCTTTTATACTATATATATATATATGTATATATATATATAGTTATATATAGTATAGATATGTATGTTCGTATACTTAATATATAATACTGTGTATACTATGTATATCTGTATTGTTGCCACTAATTAAGGGCTTACCAGGATACTTAATACAACATGAGTTGCAACAATGATTGCGCACCGCAGCTGCAACAGTTTACGGAAATCATTTTTAAAGTGCAAAACACAAAAAAAAACTGTATAGTTTAAGGACTTTGCCATAGTATTTTGCTAGAAATATTTGCAAAATAGAGTTGAGCTAAGCTGCTAAAAGTTGAATAACTGTTGAGTCGCCCGATAAATAAAAGAAATTTCAGGAAAATAAACTAATTTTGCCAAATATTAGCAACTGCAGCTGCTATATGGAAAAAACAAGTTATCAAAATTTCATGAGTCAAATTCTTTTAATTGCAAGACTAACTCTTTATTTTTCTCATAATTCACAAAATTATCGGAAATTAAAAAAAAAAAACTTTACAAATATTAACAGTAGTATTTACTACAAAGAGTTTTGGTAAGTCCAGCTCTTAGAATAACAGAGATTATGGACAACCATGAAATAAAGAAATACTTGCATATCTCTAAAATTGAGTTTTAGTATGCAATAAATTTGTTAAGTATTAAGTTATAAGCTGGAAACTGAAAGGATCTAACTTTAATAAAGACTACAAAAAAAGTACGTCCAGTTTAAGCCAAATTGAACTACTTTATCATATAGCTGTCATAGGAAGGATCATTCCAAAATGTTGTTTAAGTATGAAAAACTTGCATGCATTTATAGAAAATGAGTTTAGTAATGAGTTATACATCTATGTTAAATTTGGTTCTAATCGAACTAAAATATCATATAGCTACCATAGGAAGGATCGCTCTTAAATTGAGTTTTTGTATGAAAAACTTTTATGCTTCTTAAGATATTCCTTTGAAACTTACAGGATCTTAATTTGATGATGATAAACATGTTTCTATCAAATTTGATAAATATCGGACTACTATTTCATATAGTTGTCATAGAAAGGATCATTACAAAATGTTGTTTAGGTATGAGAAACTTCTATATTCCTTAAGCTATCTGGGTGAAACTTATAGGAATTGCGTTTAGTAATGATTTATACATCTAAGTTCAATTTGGTTAAAATCGAACTACAATTTCATATAGCTACCATAGAGAGGATCGCTCGAAAATTGATTTTTTGTATGAAAAACACTTATGTTCGTTAAGCTATTCCCTAGAAACTTACACAGTCTAAGTTTAATGATGATAAACTTATTTTCACCAATTTTGATAAATATCGGACTATTATTTCATATAGTTGTCATAGAAAGGATCATTACAAAATGTTGTTTAGGTATGAAAAACTTCTATATTCCTTGAGATATCTGGCTGAAATTTATAGGAATTGCGTTTAGTAATGATTTATACATCTAAGTTCAATTTGGTTCAAATCGAACTACAATTTCATATAGCTACCATAGCAAGGATCGCTCTTAAATTGAGTTTTTGTATGAAAAACTTTTATGCTTCTTAAGATATTCCTTTGAAACTTACAGGATCTTAATTTGATGATGATAAGCATGTTTCTATCAAATTTGATAAATATCGGACTACTGTTTCATATAGTTGTCATAGAAAGGATCATTACAAAATGTTATTTAGGTATGAGAAACTTCTATATTCCTTAAGCTATCTGGGTGAAACTTATAGGAATTGCGTTTAGTAATGATTTATACATCTAAGTTGAATTTGGTTCAAATCGAACTACAATTTCATATAGCTACCATAGAGAGGATCGCTCGAAAATTGATTTTTTGTATGAAAAACACTTATGTTCGTTAAGCTATTCCCTAGAAACTTACACAGTCTAAGTTTAATGATGATAAACTTATTTTCACCAATTTTGATAAATATCGGACTATTATTTCATATAGTTGTCATAGAAAGGATCATTACAAAATGTTGTTTAGGTATGAAAAACTTCTATATTCCTTGAGATATCTGGCTGAAATTTATAGGAATTGCGTTTAGTAATGATTTATACATCTAAGTTCAATTTGGTTCAAATCGAACTACAATTTCATATAGCTACCATAGCAAGGATCGCTCTTAAATTCAGTTTTTGTATGAAAAACTTGTATGTTTCTTAAGCTATTCCCTTGTAACTTACAGGATCTTAGTTTAATGACAACAGACATATTTCTATTAAATTTGATAAATATCGGACTACTATAACATATAGCTGTCATAGCAAGGATCACTTAAAAATTAAGTTTTTATGGTATATGCAAAAAATGCTTTAAAGCCTGCAAGTTTATATAATCTTTGGCATGTCGGTGATAAATTTCCCTGCTTGTATTTCATTTTTCTTCTGTCATTTGTCGTTTGTCAGTTTTCTATAATTAGATATTAAAATTCATTTGAAGAGCTTTGCAACGCATTTGCCTCGAAGGGGTCGTCGATTGCAATTAGTCGACTTTTAGCCAACATTCGGGTCAACAGCGAGAAAGCGAACACACACACACACATAGGTTATGTGTAAGCGAGAGATAGAGAGAGAGAGAGAGAGAGAGAGAGAGAGAAGCAAAGCGCATATAAAGTTGCTTTTTGAACAATTTCAATTAATTAAAATAAATAATGAAATTTACGTACAGTTGCCTGTTAACAGGATCCATTCACATCCTTCTCTTGCTCTTCGGCATTTGCTTCTTCTGCATCTGTATTTGCATCTGCATCTACTTCTACTTCTGCTTCTGCTACTTCTTCTTCTTCTTCTTCTTCTTCTGCTTTTTTTTTTGCATCTTTCAGCTTCCATTCAGCTTGAAAAGCTTAGCGCGTAACCCGAAACGAAGCCAAAAACCGAACGCAAGCTCTGCGCTCTTTCGTATTTGCAATAGTTTCTCTCTCTCTCACACACTCTCTCGCTCTATCTGTCTCTCTCTCACATACATACTCGCCTGCTATATCTGCATATTGTGGTTTGAGTTTTTGCCCCACTTAATGGACCACAAACATAGGAGACACAGCTGCAGCAACAGCAGCAGCAGCAGCAGCAACAGCAGCGGCAATGGCTGCAGCAGTAGTAGCAGCAGCAATTGCTGCAGCTGTAGTAGCAGCAATAGCTGCAGCAACAGCAGCAGCAACAATAACAACAGCAGCACCACCACCAACAGCCGCAGCAACAGCAGCATTGCATGCAGCAGCAGCAGCAGCAACAGCAGCAGCAGCAACAGCAGCAGCGCACAAGCAAAATCAATGCAACGCGCGCGTATCGCCAAAAAAAAAAGCTTACGCTATCTGCTGCGAAAACGAAAACAAAAACAAGAACCTAAAAGCAAAAATTATCCACGGCATGCCGAACATCGAATACTCTTACTTGCAGTCAGTGGAAAGAAAAGTTTCTCAAACAAAAACTCAATTTTTGATCGATCATTTCTATAGCAGCTATATAATATAGTTGTCCGATATAGATCAAATTTATATGAGACGCATAAGTAGTAATTAAACTTATACCCTGTAAGTTTCAGCAAGATAGCTTAACCAATAAAAAAGTTTTTCATACAAAAACTCAATTTTTGATCGATCATTTCTATGGCAGCTATATAATATAGTTGTCCGATCTGCCCAATTCTGACTTATAAACAGCTGATAGGCATAGAGAGTATATGTATATGCCATATTTTACTGAGATAGCTTTAAAATTGACAGATAAGTTTGGGCTAAAACAGGCACAGGGATGATGTTCGGACAGACATCCGTCAGATAGAGAATGCTGCTATCGATGCTGATCAAGAATATAATATGTTATATATGTTAATATACATATACATTGTAGGTTCTAGTAAAACAGCAAAACAAAATGAAAATACCTTCAGCAAGGGTATCGAAATAAAAAAGCTTTATCAAAAGCTTTATGTAGGGGCGCTGCCTACACATTGTATGTGTATGCAAGTCTCTGTCGTTGAATGTATGCATGTGTGTGTGTGTGTGTGTGTGTGTGTGTGTCTGTGTGTCTGTGTGTGTTTATTTGTAGACTTTTATGCCGGGCGCACCCGAAACTGTGTAGACATTTAGAAATTGGAGCATCGCGTTACGTTGTTGCAGCCTGCGACGCAACATCCAGCGAGCTACATCATCGCCGTTGCCATTGCCGTCGCTGTCAACGTCGTCGCATCCGAAAAATTGTGTCAAGCTTGCGAGCTTCGTTTGGTATACGCCCCAAAAGCGCGCACCGGCCGGCCGGCGGCTGCCCGGTTCATCGGTAGCTCGCTTACCCGGCTAACAGTGTGGGCGTCGCGTTGAACTCTGTGTCTTCTCTCTTTCCCTTTCTCTTTCTCTCTCTCTCTCTCTCACTTATTCTCTGTCGCTTCCCTATGCTTATTATCGTTATATTTCAACATCTTTAACTTTAACTTGAACATTGGCATACATTATGCCCGAAGTTCTTTCTTTATATATGAAAATCAATTCGAATGCCAATTTTGCAATTTAGCCTGTGGCACACGTGCGTCTAACGCAACGTTTTTAGTTCAAACTTTAGTTCAAATCCCCATTGTATTGAGCCTGCAATACGATATGGGATTTGGAGAGTTTATCAGCAACAGCAGCAATAGCAACAGCAGCATGTGCCATAAGCCATTTAGGGGCTGGGGAAACGTATGTAAAGATTGAAAGCTTGTAATGCAGCTAACAAGCCGAAAATAAGCTAATCAAATACACGCATATATCAACTATAAGTGTGCAAAAGAGAGTGAGGGAAACAGAGAGAAGGAGAGAGAGAGAGAGAGAGAGAGAGAGAGATAGAGAAAATCTGGCAAAAACTATAACTAGAAATAAAAATAGTCATGTTACTAGTTCTTATTAAATTTTCTGAAAAATTTAATAACAAATTTGGGAACAACATTTTGGAACATTTGATCAATTGTGGAAAATTTGGTAGATTTTTGGGACATTTGGACAATTGTAGAATTTTAGATAATTTATGAAAATTTGATACATTTTTGAAAATTTTTGATAATTTTTGGAATTTTGATAAATTTTTGATAATTTTGGTAAATTTCTGAAAATTAAGAATGAATTTGGTATATTTTTGATAATTTGGTAAATTGTTTGGAAATTTGGTACATTTTTAAAAACTTTTAAGATTTTACAACATTGTGTAAATTTTAGTAACTTTTTTAAATTTTAGAAAATTTGTTAAGTTTTAGAAAATTTGTTACATTTTTATGAATTCGGTTCATTTTTAAAAGCTTGATAAATTTGGTAAATTTTTTAATTTTTGGTAAATTTTTAAAAATTTGGTAAATTTTTGAAAATTTTTTATAATTTTCGAAAATTTTTTATAATTTTTGAAAATTTTTTATAAAATGGTAAATTTATGAAAGATTAGTAAATTTTTGAATTTTTGGTACATTTTTTAAATTTTTAAAAATGTTGTATATTTTTGATAATTTGGTAAATTTATGAAAATTTTGTATTTTTTGAATTTTTGGTGCATTTTTTTTAAATTTTTAGCAATTTTTTAAATTTTTGGCAAATTTTTAAGTTTTTGAAAAATTTTTGAAAATTTGGTAAATTTTTTTGATAATTTGGTAAATTTATGAAAATTTGGTATTTTTTGAATTTTTGGTGCATTTTTTTTAAATTTTTAGCAATTTTTTAAATTTTTGGCAAATTTTTAAGTTTTTGAAAAATTTTTGAAAATTTGGTAAATTTTTGATAATTTGGTAAATTTATGAAAATTTGGTACATTTTTCAAACTTTGGTGAATTTTTGAATTTTTAGTATATTTTTAAAATGTTGGTAGATTCTTGAATATATTGTAAATTTTCTGTATATTGGTAAGTTTTGAAAAAGTTGGTAAACTTTTGGAATGTTTGTTAAGTTTTAAAAAATTTGGTAAATTCAATTTAAATTTAAATTTGTAAAAATTTTGTAGAAATATAGAAATATAAAAAATTGTATGTGTTTATTGAATTTTTACAAGAATTTTATTAATTATAATTAATGATAGCTAATAGATAAGTAGATAAAGCAAAGTGTAGCATATTTATTGGGGCATTGAAAATTGAAAACATTGAAAATCAATTTTTGCCATAGAAATTCTTTAAAATAACATAGAATCGATAACATATTAAATATATTTATAGAAGATTTTTGGGATACACGACAATATAGAAAATCAGAGTCACAGCTGAAGGTAAAGGAAATCTCCAAAGTAAATTGTGTAAAATTGCACAAAACAAAAAAAAAAAAAAAAACGAAGCAGAAATGAAGAAGAAGAAAAAAAAACCCTCAAGTGGCATTTTAACGCTTCAAATGCATTAAAAGGACAGCTAAAAGGGTTACCCCAAACACACACACACACACACACATACACACAGTCATATGTAGACTCTCTCACATATGCTCGACTAATTGCTTTAAGTGGCCTTGCAACAACAACAAGAACAAGTAGACGTAGTAAAAAATAAAAAAAAAATATTAAAAAAAAAATTAAAAAAAAAAATGAAAATGTCTCACAAGCCGCTGAACATCAGCTAATTTCAACAGAAGCTTCGTAGCTGCCGCGTCGAGTGACTTCCGTTTCCGCAACGGCAACGACAACGACAACAACAGCAGCAAGAATAGCAACGGCAACGGCAATGACAACAACAGCAACGTCAACGGCAACGAATACCGTTCAAAATTGAGGGTAGCTATGGTTAGTAGGCGGGCGACACGCCCACCCAACATTACAACCTCCCTTGAGAAGGACTACTGTTGCTGCTGCTGTTGCCGCTGCTGTTGCTGCTGCTTTCTGTTGCTTGCTGCTTCATGCTAATCAGTTGGAAAATATATTTGTTAATCTGGCCAGCGGCAGCCGCGCGGCGCCTTTATTGAACATTTTCATATGCAAATAAGCGCAAATATCTACAAAAAAGACAGAAAAAAAATATACACACACACACTCACACACACATACACACACACACACACACTGACAGACACATAATGTCTATGTAATGTTTCTTGCATGTAAGCTTTTACTCCCAACGGCGTCATATGTTGCCATATTATTGAATTTTGTGGTTTAATTTTATATTCTCTTTTTTTTTTTGCTCGAATTACAAAAAAAAACAAATAAAAAATAAATAATGTTGTGGTCAGCTAAAAATAATATACATACATATGACGGCAAAAGGTTGTCATATTTATGGCAATGACGACTAGAACTATACTACGTGAACACATGACATACATATATACATATATGTCACATGCGAACATATAAGCTCATATTGCCATTGACTTCAATAGAAAATAATAATATATTTTATGCATGAAAAATAATAAAATATATGACCATATATTGCGGTCATATATATGACACTAGCACTGACAGTGACTACGCTGATAAAGTCTAAATAAAAATAAAATTGCAACCAATAAATATTTTGAAAATATCTTTAATTAATATATGTATGCATGTACAGTGCGTCATATGCTGTCATATAAGCTCACTTTAACATAAAAAAATGTCTGTCATATATATGTCATTGCATGGCTAACTAATATGACAGTGCTAAAAAAAAATAATTGCACAAGAGAAATAGCAGTATCATATATATATGGTACATGCGCGTCATACTGTGTCATATAAGCTCGATTTGCTGACATGTAAAAATTATAAAAAAACGGAAATGAAAAAAATGAAATTTTATTAATGAAATGAAATGAAATTCCAGAAAGACATACACATGATGATCATGCTCTAACAGTGCTCTCTAATGATTTTCATGTGAGAAATGAAGAACCTAAAAGACCACCCAAAAAAGTTTGAAGACGCCAAATTGCAAATGATATTGGATGGAGATGATACTTTGAGTCAAAAGCAAATGGCAGAAACCTTAAATGTTCCACAACAAACAATTTCTATGGGAAACATCCAAAAGTGTTGAAAATGGATGCCACATAAATTGAATGAAAGACATAACCGGAAAAAAAATACTTGTGAAATTTTCAAAGACAGGGAAGAAAATCGATTTTGCATCGGATTGTTACTGGCGATGAAAAATGGTTTTATTTTAAGAATCGGTAAACCTAAAAAATTATGGGTTAATCCAGGAAAACCATCAACATCGACTGCAAAACCAGATCAATTCGGCAAGAAGACGAGAAGCTATGTGTTTGGTGGGTCCAGGAAGATGTGGTGTACTACGAGCTCCTAAAACCTAGTGAAATCGTTAATACTGATCGCTACCGTCAACAAATGATGCATTAATTGAGAAACAACCAGAGTGTGCCAGAAGACACGGCAAGGTAATTTTGCTCCATGGCAATGCAACTGCACACAAAGCAAAACTGTTTCAGGATACGATCAAAACACTTGGCTGGAAGCTGCTACCATACCCCAACCGACGTATTCCATATAAGTATTTATGTATATATTTACCATATGCATACATATATGTATGTTTGTATGTATGTATATGTATGTTTATGTATGACATATGCGCATAATATGTCATTGAGAGCTAAGAGAGCATAATAGATGCCATATTAACGGATATATTTACGCTTTCTTTTTTCTTTTATTGATTTTAATTAAAATGATGAAAAAGAGAATGAAACGGAAAATGCAAAATGCGAATTTCAATTATGCAGGCATGCATATATATATATATATATATATATATATATATGTCTGTGTCAGAGAGAGAGAGAGAGAATACAGAGTAAATTGCCACAGCTGCGGCTGCTGTTTTTGACGTATGCAACTGATGCATACGCCACGTAATCCAAACTATGCTACAAGCTGCATGCCACATTCCACAATTTCTGTGTGTATGTGCTGCTGCTGCTGCTGCTGCTGCTACTACTATTTGCAGCAGAGAAAATGATAAGCAGTATAGCAAAAAGTGAATGCAACAAATGCTAATGCTATTTCTCTCTCTCTCTCTCTCTCTCTCTCTTGCACAGCTGCTGCATTAGCTGCAAGCCAGCCAGCCAACAAGCAAGCAAACAACAACAATGTGGCATGCGACAAGCAAAACAAGCTACAACAACAACAAAAACAAAAACATGTTACAGGGTAGCATTTTATAGGGAATATTTTGACAAAAAAAAAAAAAGCAAAAAAGAAAATTATTTGAGCTTGAGCAGCAGAAAAAGATAAATTGAAAAAAAAAATATATATATATATATATAGAGAGAGAGTATATTTACGATCTGTATACAGAGCATACTCCATAGTGCTAGTCAAAATTTACAGCGTATTTAAACGAAAAATCTAACATTGCGTTGCTGGAATATTTGCATTCGAAATTGTGAAATTTTCTTTCGTTCTCTCTCGCGCTCTCTCTGTCTCTTTCTCTTTGTTTGCAATTGCTCTATATGTATGTGTGTGTGTATTTGTGTGCCAGTTTAAGCTCTAGGTAAGCGCATTGTAGCATTCTTTTTTTTTATTTTTTATTTTTTTATAGTACACAAATCGAAATATAAAGCGCAGAAAATTCCTTTGAAATTGTACATTGAATGCTTTCACAAGGATTTAACTGGTAAAATCGCATTATTATTATTGCTATATATACTATATATATATATATATTATATATATTTATGTGTATATATATAATGCAATGGCTTTCAATTTAAAATAATGCAAGAAGCTCAAAAGCAAAATTAAATGAAATTATCTCTTTATATCAGCATCAGATTTATCGTTGCATACAGCTTGCACTGTATTTATTTCTATGCATGTATGTGTGTGTGTGTGTGTGTGTGTGTGTGAGTGACGAGTACAAAGTTTCTATACACACAACTCTCCTCTCTCTATATATATACATACATACATACATATATACTTCTCGCTTTCTTGCTCTCTCTCTTTCTCATCCCCCCACGAAATACAGGATGCCGCATCAAGAAATTATTTAACATAATATATAAAAATATCTATGTGTAAAAAAATATATAAAATAATACAATTTTTAAAAATACAAAATAAAAAATTATATTAAATTTTTAAATAAAATTATTTAAAAAATAATTAATATAATTTAATTACTTAAATAAATATTTAATATAATTTTAAATATACATTAACATAAAATAAAACATATATAAAATAAAAAAAAATATATATGTTAGAAATATTTAATATAATTTAAAATAAATAAATATAAATTTTAAATATAAATTAATACAATTTTCAAAAATAAAAGAAAAACTTAAATATTAAAGAAAAAATAATATTATTAAAAAAAATACTTAATATAATTTAATTAAATAAATAGCTTTCAAATATTTAATTTAATTAAAAAAAAAAAACAAAAATTAAAAATTTTCAATTTAAAGAATATTTAATATAATTTTAATTAAAACATTTTTTAAACACATAAAATGTAAAATAGAAAATATATAAAATAACAATACAAAAATTAAAAATAAAAATTAATATAATTTAAAATAAAAATATAAATTTAAAATAAATATAAATTTTCAAATTATTTTAAAAATATTTAATTTAATTAAAAAAGAAGTTTTAATTTTAAAAAAAAATATTTAATATAACTTTAAACACAAATCAATACAATTTTTAAACAAAATAAAATTTAAAATAAAAAAAAATGTATAAAAATTATTTTCAAAATATTAAATATTTAATTTAATGAAATAAGTTAATAATATCAATGAGAAATCAGACACACGTGCAGGGTAACTTAAAGTCAAGCATACTCGACTGCCGCCTTTCGATTTTAATTTATTTCACTATAGTTCCCAAAAATTAAAGTTGATATTTGCAGCTAGCAGCGACACCCTGTATAAATAGACGTCCCCAAATAGAAATAATTTGCACATAGCTGGAATAAATAAACCAAGCGAATAAAATTTCACCAAAGCACATTTCAACAACAACCAAAAGCAAAAGCAACTGTGCGATGGGCGTTGAACAGTGGGCCGGGCGCATAGATGAAAGTGCGATAGAGAAGTAAAATGAAGTTAGTGAGCGAAAGAATGGAGCATTGACATGAAGTAGGGGGGTGGGGGGTAGAACGTAAGCACCAAAAAATACAATTGAGCTTCTGCCACAGCAAAAAAGAAAAAATAAAAACAACAAAAGGCGTTGCTTGAGTGTGTGTGTGAGTATGTGTACTTCATGCGTGAGTCTCTCTGTGTGTGTGTGTGTGTGTGTGTGTGCAGAAACTGAACGAAAACTCGTTCAAGCCACTGAAACATCCCCAAAAAAAAAGAAAAACAAAACAAAAAAAAATATATTGGGCAGCTGGGGATGCTCTTCATATGGATCTATGCACAAATATCATTGTGTCTCTCTCTCTCTCCCTGTCTCTTTCTCTTTGTGTACGTGCACATATGTATGTATTACCATTAGGAAATTAGTGATGCTCCAAACAACAAGAAGAACAATTGCTAACTCTAGGAAGCATATTTCACGTTCCCCAACCAAAAACAAAAATCGCACTTAAAGTTTTTCGAGATTGAGAAAATTACGTAAAAGTTGAGCAGATTTTTGTGCCAGTAGCCAGGCAACCAAATCACGAATACAGCAGGCAAAAGAAGGCGTGGCAGGCAGCATAAAGTCTATAAATTCGATAATCAGCATCAACATCATCATCCGCCTGTCAAACACACTAGATCTTAGAGATTAACTGCTCGAGCCTAGAAAATTTGCTATGACAAAGAGCAACATTGGATTAGTGTGTGGTTTCATAGCGCATGAATTGACGCTGGATATCTGACAGTCGAGCATACTCTTAATTGTTTTTCTGCTTAATATTTGTGAAGAACTTTCAGATTTTCAGAGAATAATTATACATATATCTTTTTAAACATTTTTTTGAAATTAGAAAAAGAATGAATTCTGAGATTAGTTTAAGATTTTTGAGAATCATCTGAAAAATTTTCACAATTATTGAAGAAATTAAAAAATAAATAAATTCTAAAGATGCTTAAAAAAATTTTAAAATAATTTAGAAAAATTTATCAAAATTATTGCAGAAATTTAAAACCAGAATATGAATTTATTAAAATAGCTTAAGATTTTTAAGAATTATTTAACATTTATTTTTAGACGGATTAAAGAAATATAAAAAAAAAAATTAGTTTTTTGAAAGTATTTTAAAATTTAAAAAACGAAAAAAAAAATTAATAAAATAAAATAAATAAATAAAATTAAAAAAAATTTCAATTAAAAAAAAAATTGTAATAAAATGAAAATTAAGATATTTAAAAAAAAATATCTTGAAAATAATTAATAATTATAAGAAACATTTTAACATTTTAGAAATTATGAAATTATAAGAAAAAAAAAAACTTTTAATGATTTTTTTGTAAATATATTCAAAGTATTTTAAATATTAAGATTATTTTGCAAAGAAAATGAAAAATTCCGAAATATTATTGAAAACAAAAAATAAAAAAAAAAAAAAAATGTTCCCATAATATTGAAACAATTTGCAAAGATTTGCTTCTTTTTTTTTTAAGCATAATAATTTAGAAGCGATTTATATATTATCACGATTAGTCACGCATGAACACACAGATCAAAAAAATTTTGTTTTTTTTTCGATTTGTGGTTAATTATTAAATACATTGGACAATATTATGTGATATTGTATTGGAATTTTATATGTATCAAAAGTTTACACGAATCAAAAGTTTTTCATAGTGTAAACGATTGCAATGTGTATGTGTGTGTGTGTGTGTATATGTGTTTGTCAACTAAATGTTAATTAAGAATTTATTTAAAATTACAACTAACAGCAGTTAAAAATGTTGTCAACTGCAACTGCGATATTATCTCTTAATAATCTATGATACTATATAGTTTTTCTATATATTATATTGTATTTTATATATTTTTTTTCACATATTTTTTTTTTTAGTCATCAAATCAACAGAAAAGACAGAGAAGCAAGTGTAAGAGAGAAGAAACTAAAACTTTGGAACTTAATTTACAAGGAGAAAAGACAAAGACAAAAAAAAAAAAAGAAAAGAAAAAACTAATTAGAAATATTTTGACAATGTGAATGACGAAAGTTTGCATTGGTGATGATCACACTTAATTTAACGCTAACATCATCATTATAATTATAGCCAACATCATTATTATCATTCATCATCATCAGCATAATTATCATAATCCATTTTTGCCTTTTTAGCCCGTTAAATTATGCGACAGATCGCCAACGACAGCACGAATAGTTGTTGCCACAGGAGGCAAGACATTATTAGCAACTGGTTGTGGCACTTGCAATTTATCTGACGTTGATGCCACAACATCAGTTGGTCCATGAAAGAAATATAATAAAAATCCAGCAGCTAGTACAATATGTGCAGCAAGTATGCCAATGATAAGGAATAATGAATATTGTGAATTACGCAAGGCTGGCGTTAATACAGCAATTAATACAGTGCCCGATAATAAGGCAGCCGTTATAACCAATAGCCACTGTAGCAATGATATCTAAAAAAAAAAAAAAAAACAAATATATATAAAAAATAAATATATAATCAATGATATTTGATAATGTTAACTTACATTTATAACCCAAAGTATAGAGACAGGTATATAGATGGCAAGACTATAGCCATAGATGCACATCAATGATAGCAATGTGGGCGTATAACTAGCCTGTAAGAGTTAGAGTAAGATAGATATAAAAAAAAAAAAAAGTAATAGAGAATAGTGCAGATATAGAGATAATACTAACGCTATCTGTTTCAATTGCATCCGATTCATCGACGGGTTTTAAGCTATACTTGAAGAGTGCCCAGAGTATGGCTGGCAATATGTTGGCATAAAGAAAGATGCATGTGGCAGCATATGAAACCAAATGAAAATTATAATGCCAATGATAGTTATCATTCGCCTGTTGCAAATAGCTGGCAATATTACCGCTTATAGCTATGGAAAATATCTAAAGAGAGAGAGAGAGAGAAAAACATTAGCTATGTGTTATATATATATTTGTAAATTTTTTTACTCACCAATGTTATAGTTATCCAGAATGGACCATATAAATCTGGATTTTCACCAATATTCATACGCAAATAGTTGGCCGCGGCACGTTTTGGTATCATTGAATTTACAATTCGTTCCAGCACCATATATGTATCCACATTAAAGAATTGCTGATAATATTCAATGGTTAGAAATGATAGACGTCCACTACTATTGCCAGCACCAGAATCCAATGATGCATTTTGTCCGCCACTGCCGCCGCCACCGCCACCGCCACCACCACTGCTAGTCATTGCTTGTGCTGAGTTACTCATATCATAGATAAGATCGGCCAAGGGATCACCACGTTGACGTTGTGAACCGCTGCCAGTACCAGTGCCAACACCGATGCCGCCAGTTGCATGCGTTGGCGAATTGACATTAATTTGTGCTGGCGTACCGCTATTTGTTACGCTATAATCGCGAAACTGTAACAAATCATCGGCTGTCGGTGTTTCCATATTGTGTTAAATGCCACTTGCAGCACAACAACAACAACAACACACACACACACACAGAGAGAGAGAAAGAAATAATAGAAAAAAAAGTTGAAGTGTATTTGTTGCTTACGCTGCTCTTAGAATGAAAATATAACACGTATTTTATCACAGAGCCTATTTGTTTTTCTCGTCTTTTCTTACACTCATACGTCAGCTGTTTGGATTGTCGCGCAAGTGTGACCATATTTTGCTTGCGTATTTTTTATATACTACTGCTGCAGCATAATGGCGCTTAATATCATTGTCAAACATTAAATAAATAAATAAGAAAAACAAACAAATAAAAAATAAAACATATTCATGCATGCATATTTAATTATTTTTTTAATTCTCAATTATACTTAACAGGTAAAAAAACAACAACTATTGTGAATGACTGCTGCAAATGTATCGAATTACTCAAAATGGTCGATAAACATTTTGATGCATAAGACAACACTATTTGCGCTTATTGCGTCGTAAGTCAACACTTTTTGCAACTGCAGCACACAACAATATTTCGTAGCTTGCAAAGGTCTTATTTTTTTTTTTGTGACCAAAAACATTTTAATAAAAAAACGAAAGTTGTATAGATATAAACGCAAGGATTATTGGTTGTTGACAGCAGTAGCAAGGCCGCATAAGATTAATTAATACTAAAAGGGAACAAAAATAAACAAAGCAATGCCTGTGAAAAATGTCGAATCGGATGCAGAGGGTGACGTCTCTGGCGCTGAATCGGAGCACACAAACTCTAGTCAGGCGCACGACTCATCTGACGAGGAAGAAGAAGAGGAGGCAAATGAATGTGATTCAGATGATTCTTCTGAAATGGATGCTAGCGAAATAGAACGACGACGACTCGAACATCTCGAAGATTTATGTAAGAAATTGGCGGGAAATCTTTACCTGCCATAAGATTGACCAAATCCTTTCATCCTTCATTTATTTATATTCTCGTTCTTTTCTGATTTATTTATAGCTAGCTTAGAGCAACAATTTAATACACTGCGTGAACAATATTTTCTGGAACGAATAACATTAATTGAACGTCAATTATCCGAGGTGCGATCCGGTCGCTCCGAGGAATTTGTCCAGCCACAAAAAGAATTGGATAAAGTTTATCGTACACGTATTGAGGTTGCTGATGTTTTACGTAAATTTCGCTTACAAAATATAGAACATAAATATCTGTCCGAGGAACAGGCAGCATCCCAGCACTTTGAGGTAACTGTCTTAACCAAGAGATCCGATACCATGTGCCACTAACAGCTAATAAATGATTTTTCAAATTTCTTATAGAGTGAAAAACAAATGGCATTGGATTGTTTACGTGAAGATCTAATGGAACGTATTAGGCGTCTGGAAGAGGATCGTCACAATGTTGAGATCTCATGGGATAATTGGGGGACTGATAAACGTCAAAGTAAAGTACGTGGACCAGGACGTAAAAAAGCTGTTACCGTTACTGGGCCATATGTTGTCTATATGTTACGTGAAGAGGATATTATGGAAGATTGGACTATTATACGTAAAGCGCTCAAACGTTCCTCAACAGCAGCAGCAACTGGTGCAACATCAGTAAATACATCTGGCGGTGGCAGTAATGTTACTGGCCTTGGACTTGGCGTTGGTGGCGCTCATAGTCATGGTCATGGTCTGGTCTCTGGTGGTTTATCATTAACATCACAGGCAATGGCTGGTGCCAATGGATAACGTCGGCGTGCAGCTCTTGCTGCTGCTGCCGCCTCACATAATAATGCATGAACGAAACACAAAAAAACAAAAAACTTTCTTCCTCTATCTGCCCAACACTATCCCCACCACCGCCACCTTAAACAATTTCTTTTTTTCCATCCTGCATCAACGTGTTGTAAAAGTGCAAGTGCAAATGCAAGCTCTGTAGGATTAATTTAATATTATTATAAACTATGATTATACATTGTATATATACAAATCGATATATATATATATATATATATATATATATATATATATATATATACATATATAAATAAATGTATTAATATTAATAATAATATAAATGTGTTAGTTGTAAAAAAAAAAACAAAAATAAATAAATAAATAATTGTAAAAAATAAATGGAAATATATTGCAAGTGAAAGTAACTTGAATATGTTCCCATAAATATATATAAATAATAAAAAATAAATATATATATATATATAAGTGTAGTATATACACAATAATAAATAAATCAATTTTTTTTCATCTTATAATTTACAAAGAATTTTTGTAAGTTAACGTAAGCTGAAAGTTAGAGATTAGGAGCCGATGGTAGACAAAAGTCTGAGTTAAATTGGAGATGAAAGTAGCAGCTGGAAAAGAGCAAAATTGCAGATGTAGGATAGATTGGAGATAAAAATCCGAGCTTGAAGCGGATGTATGACAAATTGAGGAAAGAAATATCAACTGCTGAGAGTCAGGAATATGAAAAGATCAGCAATGAAAGTCTAAGAAGCTGAAAGACAGATCTCCAAACAGATGGGAAACAGAAATCTGAGCTGATAAGAGGAGGCAGGAATAACAGCAGCTTCGAAACAGAAATCTGAGCAGTTCGGAAATATGAGCAGAGAGAAAATAGAAACAAACAGATTCGGGAAAGAATTTTGGGCAATTTAAAAAAAAATTCTAGATACAATTATGCAGTGTAGACACAATTTTAAGCCGATCCGCTAAACATTTGGAAAAACATAATTCTGGAGAGATTGGAGATCCCCAATAACATATAAACTGCTGCACAAAATTCGATTTTTAACAATATTTATTGCAAAAGAAAACAAATTTCTATTAAACACAAATAATGTTGCCTCCTTGTGTAGCATCCTTAAAAGCCCTTAGCCTTGAGATGTTCACGCACCAGATCAACATAGTCACCATGTATATGTATTTGTCCGCTCAGCTCATTCACACGTGTGGCACACAATTTGCCATTGCGTGAACGTTCAACAACTGCACGCAACTCCTTTTCCAATGCCCAAATGTCACCTTGTATGCGACGCACAAATGTAATGCGTCGCTGGCCACGATGTGTTGTATGTAAATAAACGGGTATCATATGATTTTTAGTGCGTGCCACAAAATAACCATCAGCAGTGCCATCAGCCGTTTGTGGTTTCCAACCAGATGGATATTCTGCTTTTGCCACTGGTTGTGGCACTGTTACTGGTGGCAATAAACGTTCAACATATTTCCATTCTGGTGGATTTTGTACAATTTCTACTTCAGGATATTCCTCTAATGGTTGCACCGGACGTGATGAACGAAAGCTGGAGAGGAGTGCGGGTTGTGTATGCAAGGTGCGCAGAGTTAACTTTAATAAAAAAATACAGAGACAAGAAATATTAATGAATAATAGAAATAATTAAATAAACATATGTACATACCTGTTGCAATCTGTGCTGCAATAGTTTATTAATTATAACTTTAACATGCGCTGCCATTATTATTTAAATTAAAATCAAAAAAAAATAATTAATATGTTACATATGCTATGCTGTGCAGTGCGGTGTCTGTCTCTATGTCTGCTCTGCTGCTGCTCTTCTATGAACTGCTGCTCTTATTATGAACTAGTTCATGTTCAAATGGTTCATGCATTTGCTGCTGGTAGTGTTGCCACTATGCTTAATAAGTGTGGCTATAATTCAACTGGTACATATGCTAACAGCGTTGCCACTATGTCAAATGAGTGTTGTAAAATTTGTGACATTTGAATTGGCGCCTTATTTAGTCATAGATAAGTGTGCTTGCATGCATGCATGTATGCAACTAGGCAAACGTAAGTCTCAATGGCAGTGTATGTGCAAGTGTATATGTGCTTGTGCTCGTGTTTGTGTTTGTTTTTCTTTTTTTTTTTTGTTTTGCATGCAATTCCACAAATTATGCACATGCAAGCAAAGTTGACACAATTTCGCTATGCATGTAAAATGTGTAT
>JBAMBR010003357.1:0-5000 GCA_037044475.1 Zaprionus obscuricornis | reverse complement strand
CTGGTTCCAACAGCTGTTAAAACTATGCAGCGCTGCCAGATTAATACAATTGTTTCAGCTGCTTAACACAGCTGTTTTTATTTTATTTTTGTAAGTTATCTGGCAACGCTGCAGAGTAATTAATTTAAATGAAAAAAAAAGAGCAAAAACGAATTACATTATTAAAAGGCAAAATTAGTAACATTAATAAACCACAAACATTCCCCAGAAAACACACACACACACACATAAAAATTGTGCGATAACGAACATTACACAGTGTTAGCTAATGTAGATTTGTGCACGTGTTTATACAAAAGATTGCGTGAATGTGATGTAATTTAGCAAGCAGATAACGAAAAGAAAAGAAAACTCAATGCATATGTTAATAATACAACGGTATATGTAAATTATATAAGCACGGTCACACTGCTCAATATTATTAACTAATAAACGTTTGATTGGTGAAAGTTCAACATCGTCAGTTTGTTGAACGGACAATATTAATATTAAAAAACAAAAAAAAATTCGAAGAGAGAAAAAAAGAGAAAAAAAAGCAAAAGCTATAATGAATAAATGTTGCTTACAACAAACGCAGCAGGTGACGATAACAAAATCGTCAATTATTCTTAACATGCTGTCAAATAATAGTAGTAGCAGCGGCACTAGCAACGGCAATGGCAACGCTGGCGTCAATAGCAACAATAAAAATAACAGCAACAACAATAATAATAGCAGCAGCAGCAGCAGTAGCAGCAGCAGCCATAACATACAGAATGGGAGCAGCTGCAGCAATGTCAGCAGCAGTAGTAGGAATAACGATGCTATTAGCATGGAATATAAATGTGATTGTATAGCAAATGCAACTACAACAACAACAACAAGTGCTACAACTACAACGAATATAACGTGCGATATACGTAAGCATATTGAAAGATTACGAGAGACAGCATTTGAATTCTTTGATCAAACATTGAAAATGTATACGATAAATGAATTAATATTTTGCTTTAATGGAGGCAAAGATTGTACAGTTTTATTAGATTTATTAATGCGTTATTGTCGCAGTAAATCAATTAAAAGTCGTCAAATACCAATGTTATATATTGAATCGGATGATACATTTATTGAAATTGATCAATTTGTTATTGATTGTGTTAAGGAATATGATGTGAATTTAATAAAATATAAAGATTCATTAAAGAATGCATTAAGACATATGACATTAGATATGCCCGATATTAAAGCTGTATTCGTTGGTAGTCGTAATACTGATCCATATTGTCAACATTTACAACCAATGCAGGTATGTTTATCTATCTCTATCTCACTCACACACACACACACACACACACTAATTAATAATTATTAATTCTTATTGGATAACAGAAAACGGATGCTGATTGGCCAGAAATGATGCGTTTGAATCCATTATTGGAATGGAATTATCATGATATATGGCATTATATACATATATATAATGTACCATATTGTAGTCTATATGGCAAAGGATATACATCAATTGGTTATAAATCAAATACATTACCCAATCCGCATTTGAAACGTCAATGTGATAGTAGTTGCAATACAACAACCCAAAATCAAGATCAAGATCAAATTCAAGATAATGATTCAAATCCTAATCCTAGTACAAGTATAAATTTACAAACTGAAATTAATTGTTATAAACCCGCATGGGAATTGCTTGATTCAACACAGGAACGCGCTGGTCGCATTGCCAAAAAGTAAGAGATATCCACAAATCAAAGTTTTCATCGATTACATTTTCCCCATGAGATGATCTCTTCGTAAACTTTTTTTTTTTTTAATGTCTATCTGCAATATATTCAGTGTACATATATACTGCGATATATATAAATCGGATTTACCTGAATTACTTGTTAATATCCGGTATCCATAGATTAAGCAGCATATATAATGACTTTGTGATACCAGAATAATGTAAATGCAAATGCACCCTTAAAAAAGCGTGATCAAGCCCATAAAGTTTATATATATTCTTGCTCAGAATCAATATCGATGAGTTGACTCTATGTCTGTATGAACAACATCTAGATCTATCAGAGAATGAATATATCAGAGTGAATATATGTTACTGATCCAGATCTAACATAAACATGAAAGTTATACAACTTACAATTTTTCTTCTTTTTTTTTTTTTTTTTTGCATACCGGGTATCATAGAGTTGAGCACAGTCGATCATAGTTTTTTTTTTTAATTATTGTATATAATATTAATTTCGTCACAAAGTTTATAATGCGTCAATGTAAATCTATGTATATATAGTATATCCCATTATCTGATACCATTATTTTTGTTGTTAGCATATTTACTTAAGCGGATCGGTACACTATATTGTATAGATAGTAGACATAGGCATGGACAATATATTTTTGTAAAGCTTAGAAAATATCTTTTTCATTTATATTTGCATATTTATAAATATGAATTGTGCTGACAAATACTATAAATTATATTTATATATATTCCTGGTCCATTAAACAATGAAAAAAAAAAATATATAAACATTTTCCCTTTGTTGTATTGCAAGAATTTCAAGTAAATCTGAATAAAACTTGGCATAGATATTTCACATATAGCTCAGCTATATATACATATATGCCAATCATAATCGGAATGAGATCGAATCGGACTACTACTACTATATATTTCACTGATTATTTATATTTTTGCATGAATTGAAAGTGTATCGGCTTGTCGAAAAGATAACATTTTTATTTTATTTTTATTTTTTGCTAATTGAAACAACACTTGTGCAACTTTTTGTGTTGTGTTTGCTTGATATATGAAACCACAAACGAACAAAACATATTAAAAAGTAAAAAATTGATTAAAAAAAACCTCCAAGTTCACTTAACCAAAAGGCACAAGCTGTGACGTAATCAGTAATTAGCGATAATAGCGCAATTAATAAGCTTAATGTTTATATAGTTGTTGTAATAACATTTTTTTCTTCTGTTTTTTTTTTTTTTTTTTTTTTTTAACTCTTGCAAAAAGTATATTAGTTCTGCCTAGACTATAATGGTATATATAAGTAATATGCCTAAATTCAACATCAATTTTATAGTTTGGTCTGGCAAAAATTTGTGTCAAACTTTGGGAATTATACTAAGACGTGGCAATGAGACGTTTCCCTCGAAATAATTTTATATGAATTTTATATTAAAACAAATCCCATTCAGACCTGAAATTTTGATATAGTAAAGTCCAATATATTGATAAAAAAAATTTCAGATCATTTTAATATATAGAAACGAAACGCTTGAAAAATTCAAATTTCTTGTTATTAAATTGAAATTGTTAAGAGTGACTGTGTGTGTTGCCAAGTTTTGTTGTTAATCATACAACTATAATATCATATTGTTGAGTTTTATGAGTATATAGCAAAAAAAAAAGATTATTCAAAATTTCATATACTATAAACTTTAAGCTGGCAACTGTATAAAAAAATAATAAATATTGCTTGTTGTTGCTAATCAATTAATAAAATTTATGATCTGTGTTACGATCAGCACATAGTAGTATATGTAATTGTGGGAATTATAATTAATATTATATAAAAATATATATAAAAAAATATAATAAATAACAATTAGTCAATAAAAAAAAAATAAAATAAAATAAATTAAAAATTGAAATAAATATGCAAAGAATTTGTAAAATACAAAAAGTTTGTTTTTATTTTTGAATTTGCAAAAAAAAAGCCAAGACTTTTTTTGGTCACCAAATGAAGCAAAGAAGAATAAAAAGCATTAAGACTTTTACTGTTGCAAGAACGTTACAAAGCTAATGCAGAAACATTAGCAACAATCAACATCAACAATTTTTTTTTTTTAATAAAAATTTACTTGATTTTTATACAAAAATTTAAAAACAAAATATCTTACAACTTTTTGTTTATTTTTTTGGAACTTTCTCTTTAAGGTAAAGTGATAAGAGAGTTGATAAGAATCATAATTATAATTGTTTTTTCTTATCTACATTTAAGCATTTAAAGAGCAATTACAGCAAGAATGTAGACAATGCAGCACAAGTGCAAACTTTATCTTCACGCTTCAAGTTTAAATTACAATTGAAACTTTTCTAGATTTTGCAGTTATTTCTCGATTTTACAGCTGGCTGCTGCTGCTGTTGCTGCCGCAGCTTTTACTCCTGTTGCTTTTGCAGCTGTTCCTATTCCTGTCGCTGTTTCTACTTCTGCTGCTGCTTCTTCTTCAGTTGCTGCTCTTACTCCTGCTGCTGCTGTTTCTACTTTTGCTGCTCCTCCTCCTTCTGCCGCTGCTTCTATTCCTGCTGCTGCTCCTCCTCCTGCAGCTTCTCCTACTCCAGCTGCTGCTCCTACTCTTGCTGCTGCTTCTTCTCTTGCTCCTCCGCCTCCTCCTCCTGCTGATGCTGCTCCTACTCCTTCTATGTCTGCTGCTGCTACTACACCTGCTTTTGCTGCTCCTACTCCTGCTCTTGATGCTGCTACTACTGCTGCTGTTGATGCTACTACTGCTGCTGCTGCTCTTTTACCATTTGTTGCTAATGCTGCTTCTGTTTCTGCTTTTGTTTCTGCCGCTGTTTCTGTCTCTGTCTTTGCTGCTGCTTCTCCTCTTCCTTCTTCAGCTGCTGCTCCTCTTCTTTCTTCAGCTGCTCCTCTTTCTGTGGCTGCTGCTTCTCCTCTGTCTGTGACTGCTGCTGCTCCTCTGTCTGTGGCTGTTGCTGCTGCTGCTCTTCATCTTTTTCCTGTTCCTGCAATGTCAATGATTCGAAACTCAAATAATCTGAAATTTGTGCTGCCTGTTGCTTCTTATCGGCAATACGTGAACCAAATTGTATTGCACGTTTCTCGAGCAGCACAGCTTGACGTAATCCCAGCATATAGCCATATAGACGCAACAATAGCTTATCACCTAACCCACCAGGCAATGTATAGCAGCAACGTTGTTGCGGCTGCAAAGAGCGTATAAACCATGTTAATTGCTCTTCAATAAAT